>JARYGA010014188.1:0-29935 GCA_030545235.1 Helianthus tuberosus | reverse complement strand
ACGTTTTAGGCACATCCGGTCACTGTAATTTATTCCTAGTGACGCAGTTCTACAACCCTTATATCCCTACACTCACCACTAGTGTAGCAAACTATCTCAGGCTCGTACAGGCCTTAGAGGCAGTACCTGCCTGGTGCTAGTTATGACAGCACGTTAAATAGGTTATCCGTTCATTGTGCTACTGTGCTTTTGGTGCATCAAGGTTGTCACAAAGGTGCTGTAAGCAAAACATGGAGTGACAGCAAGTAAAGTATGATGCAAGTAAGTACATGTATCAGTATCCAAGTAGCAGTTTATCCACAAGTTCAAGCAAGCACAGTAATTAAGCAGTAATTAATTATGAAATAAGTCGTACGGATACCTGGTAGTGAGGGTTGTCACAAAAAGACGGTCGTAGCCTATAATTGTAATGTGCTATAATTGTAATGAGAAAGGGTGTATCAAGTCCAAAAAGGATGCAACGTGCTATAATTGTAATGAGAAATGGTATATCAAGTCCAACTGCCCTAAGTATGACAAAAAGCCCGAAGAAGCCAAAAAGACCAATGTTAGGGTCTTTCAAATGGATGCACGAGAAGCCGTTCAGGATGATAATGTGATAACAGGTACCTTCCTTATAAATGATGTTTATGCAAGGGTGTTATTTGATTCGGGTGCGGATAAGTCATTTGTAGATGATAAGTTTTGTAAGTTGTTGAATTTACCTGTTAAAACCCTAAGCGTGAAATATGAAGTAGAGTTGGCCGATGGTACCTTAGAAACTGCCTCAACTATGCTAGATGGATGTTTTATATCCATTAGGAACCACTCCTTTCCGTTATCCTTACTTCCTTTGAAATTAGCTGGTTTCGACATAGTAACAGGCATGGATTGGTTATCTCATAACCAAGCCCAGATTGTTTGTGACAAGAAACAAGTGGTGATCAAGATTCCGTATGGTGAGCCACTTACCATACAAGAAGATACTCAGTATGGGTTTCCTAATCAAGTGTCTGTGCTTAAAGCCTCAAGGTGTATGAAGAAAGGTTGTGTCATTTATATGGTACAAGTGACTATTAATGAGCCAAAACCTAAGATTGAAGACATCCCTATCATTTCTGAATACCCTGATGTATTTCCTGAAGAACTACCTGGTTTACCCTCAGATAAGCAAGTGGAGTTTAGAATTGACATTATACCTGGAGCAGCACCTGTTGCAAGAGCACCTTACCGATTAGCCCCAACTGAGATGAAGGAGTTGAGAACTCAGTTGGACGATTTGTTGACAAAAGGATTTATCAGGCCTAGCTCATCCCCTTGGGGAGCACCGATCCTATTTGTAAAGAAGAAAGATGGATCGATGCGTCTATGCATCGATTATCGAGAGCTGAACAAGGTTACAATTAAAAACAGATATCCATTGCCCAGGATCGATGATCTGTTCGATCAGCTCCAAGGAGCAAGTTACTTCTCCAAGATTGACTTGAGGTCAGGTTACCATCAACTGAAGGTTAGGGATGAAGATGTGCACAGGACTGCATTTAGAACTTGCTATGGTCACTACGAGTTCTTGGTGATGCCTTTTGGGCTCACTAATGCACCAGCAGCGTTCATGGACCTCATGAATCGCGTTTGCAAACCCTACTTGGACAAGTTTGTCATCATCTTCATTGATGACATCCTCATTTATTCAAAGAATCAAGCTGATCATGAGAAGCATCTTCGTTGTATTCTTAAACTTCTTCAACAAGAAAAGCTTTACGCCAAGTTTTCAAAGTATGAATTTTGGCTTCGTGAAGTCCAATTTCTTGGACACATGGTTAGTGAGCATGGAATCCAAGTAGACCCCGCTAAGATTGAAGCTATCATGAATTGGCAAGAGCCGAAGACGCCCACAGAGATTCGCAGTTTCTTAGGCCTGGCAGGATACTACAGGCGTTTTATTGAGAATTTCTCAAGGATTGCAGCACCCCTAACTTCGTTGACCAGGAAGAATATTAAGTTTGATTGGGGTCCTAAGCAACAAGAATCCTTCGATATTCTTAAACAAAAGTTAAGCAATGCTCCTGTGTTGACATTGCCTGAAGGAATTGAAGAATTTGTGGTTTACTACGACGCATCGCACACTGGCATGGGATGTGTGCTAATGCAGAAAGGTAAAGTTATTGCATACGCTTCCCGACAATTAAAAGTGCACGAGAAGAATTACACCACCCACGATTTGGAGTTGGGTTCCGTTGTATTTGCACTAAAGCTATGGAGGCATTATTTGTATGGTACCAAGTGTGTGATCTATTCTGATCACAGGAGCCTTCAACACCTGTTTAATCAGAAGGACTTAAAAATGAGGTAGCGACGGTGGATGGAGACTTTAAATGATTATGACTGCGAAATACGATACCATCCAGGAAAGGCGAATGTAGTCGCCGATGCTTTAAGTAGGAAGGAAAGGGTTAAGCCCATTAGAATCAATGCCAAGATCATTGAATTGAAGAACAACTTGAATGAAAGATTGTTAGCCGCTCAGAAAGAAGCTGTATTAAAAGCCAACTACCCGAATGAGAAGTTGGGAGTAACTGCTGAACAGTTATCATATGGCAAAGATGGAATCCTAAGATTAAACGGACGAATATGGGTTCCAATCTATGGAGGACTACGGGATGTTATCCTCCAAGAAGCCCACAGTTCTAAGTATTCCATTCATCCTGGAAGTGACAAGATGTACCAGGATTTGAAGGCAAATTATTGGTGGATAGGCTTGAAGAAGTCTATAGCTACTTATGTAGCCAAATGTTTGACGTGCACACAAGTTAAAGCAGAACACCAGAAGCCGTCAGGGTTGCTACAACAGCCTGAACTTCCCACCTGGAAATGGGAAATGGTGACTATGGATTTTATCACCAAGTTGCCAAAGACAAAGTGAGGAAATGATACTATTTGGGTTATAGTGGATAGATTGACTAAGTCAGCCCACTTCCTACCTATTAAGGAAACACACAGCTCAGATAAGTTAGCTCAGTTGTACCTGGATGAGATTGTATCTCTCCATGGAGTGCCAGTGTCTATCATTTCTGATAGGGATACGAGGTATACATCACATTTCGTCTCAAAGCTGCCAGAGATAGGGAGAAAAGTTACGCAGATAAAAGGCGTAAACCTCTAAAGTTTGAGGTTGGTGACAAAGTGTTACTGAAGGTATCACCCTGGAAAGGGGTAATGCGATTTGGCAAGAAAGTTAAGTTAAGCCCAAGGTATATAGGACCATTCGAGATCATCGAATGTGTCGGAACAGTGGCTTATAAGTTAAATTTGCCTGAAGAGCTCTGTGGTATTCATAATGTATTCCACATCTGCAATCTGAAGAAATGTCTAGCTGATGAATCACTAGTCATACCACATACGGATGTGCATATAGATGAGAGCCTGAAATTTGTTGAAAAACCTTTGTCGATTGAGGATCGACGGGTTAAGAAGCTTCGAAGAAAGCATGTACCAATCGTAAAGGTTAAATGGGATGCCCGTAGAGGTCCCGAGTATACGTGGGAGGTAGAGTCCACAATGAAAGAGAAGTACCCTCATTTAGTTCGGTAAATCTTGAGGTCGAGATTTCTTTTAAGGGGGTGAGGATGTAACACCTCGTAAATTCATGTCCACAATGAAAGAGAAGTACCCTCATATAATGAAGACACGTGTCATGAGCTTTTAACGTGTAAAGGATTGAATATGAGGGACTAAAGTTGACAACCAAAGAAAGTATACGTGTAAAAGGATTCATGGTGTCAACATTTGATAATTATACCTTTCAACAACCCTACACGACGTTATAACCTTAAACGAATGGATTATGAAGCATATGAAGCCATTTGTGGAAGAAAGTGAAAGTTTACAAACCGCAAGGGTTAAAAGTGTCAACATGTTTAATTTATACCTCTGAGTGACCTTTTAGCGAACCCACAGCTTTGTAACAATTAATTATGCTCACTAGAATAAGTGATAAAATTTTCACAAGGTTTCGATAACGTATGAGAAAGTTATGCTAACATTCGTATATGAGGGGTTAAAAGCATCAACGTTGAAATTTAAGGCTTTTCGGGTGATCATAAAACTAACCAAGGACTTAAAAAAGTTTGGTTATGTCTTGGAGCCCTTACATGTCAATTTGGAGGGTTAAAAGTGCAAAATAAAAGGGTAAAACCACTTTAAAAAGGACCAGGGACTTAAAATGCAATTCTTTCAAACTTGTGACTTGAACCTGGGCCTCATACCGGCCGCGTAAGACCATGCTGGTCTCTTACGCGGGCCGCCTCAACATGCCAGCGACAAAAAATCAGCACAGTTGTCTGTTTCAGCCTGTTACACCGCCTTAACTTACCATTTCTCGATTCCAGGGGCTGCATCAACAGGTTTTCATGCATAGGGGGCACCTGTAAGCATCTGGGATCAATCCTAGACTTGCTTAGCATCATCTTGATCAATTAAACTCACTATATAAGAGGTCCCTTGTTGCAACATTTGAGCACTTCACTTGAAAACTTTCATAGCACTTGTTCTGGAGATTCCTGGAGCTCAAGACCAGTTCCTAAGGATCATTAGTCGTGCTTAGTACTTCAGTAAGCCTCCTTGACCTTTCTTAATTCAGTTTTATTAGTTTAAAGGCCTAAAGTCAAACCCATCGTAATTAAGGTTTGACTTAGTGATTAATCACTAATGGTCCAGTCAATTCTCGAATTGAAAGTATCTTTGAGTTGGTAATTATGCGGGTAATAAACCCTTAAAAGGGCACCCTCTGATTCCCACTCTAACTAGGTTAATTGTCGGGTCAAAGTTAATTATAAAAAGTCAACAGAAAGCAAATTTTCGCATAAACACATAATTAACAATGTAGAAGCCATAGAACCTGTTTTATCACTCATATAACTTGGGAATCAATGTAAGAACATGTCTAAACATGTTCAACCCGACAATTTTCAGTTTAAGCTCGGTTCGGAACCGAAAGTCGCAAAAGTAGACTTTTGCTTTGACTTTCAGTTCTGACCCAATGTAGCATATTTTAGAAATGCCTTAGAGCTCTATTAGGACCAGGTTATAGGTTAGTGTAACTCTCTGAGGTTATACAACTTGGTTCATTAGTTATTCGATTCATATGCATGTTTCCGTTATATGCCTAAATGTTGACCATAATGCCCTTTTAACCTTAAAACGAGAATTTTGAAAATGTGAGAGGACAAAAACCTTTATTACTGATTTATAAACTTGTCCTAAAAATTTGACATCAGTTTGAGCTCAAGATTAAGAGTTATGCTCAATAGCGTAATTAGAAAGCTTTTTATTAATTAAACGGCATAATTAGCATAAAGCCTATCTAAACCCAAATTTTAACACCAAAATTTTTACCCACTGATGTAATATAATATTTTGGTATTTTTGAAGATTTTTATTTATTTTTAAGCTGAGCATAACATAGGGTTCTTGCTTTAATTCGGTAATTATCGGTTTTGCCCTTTTCTTGAGTAAAATGAGTTTTACATAATATTTTGACACCAAACTTTTTGCTACTAATTTTATATAATAAATAAAACATTTTGAACTTTATAAACTGATCAAAAACTCATACTTCCTGTTTAAACCCGAAAATCGCTTAAAACCGACTTTTACGCGTTTTAAGCGCATAGTATGAGTTAAAACTATTTTTGGCATATGAAACTTAATACCCACTGATATTTTAAGTAAATTTTTATAATTAAACAGTAAGCTAAAGTTTTAAACTCAGAATTTTAGATTTGACCTTTAAAGCTTATGTGAAATTACCAAAATGCCCCTACGGTGCATATTTTGGTTATAATAGATAAATTTCACATATATGCAATACCCTACTGTTATGACTTATAAAAATAAATATTTTTACTGATTATATCAGACTTGAAACTCAGATTAGTATTTAAACTCTTTTATAACCTTTAAAATGACCAAAATACCCCTACGGGGCATAATTTGAGTTTAAATCCATTTTGGGCATAATGGAAAGTATCTTACTGATATCACAACATATTTAAGGCATATTAACTTAGGAAACCTATTCATGACTCATTTGGTTACCCGTTACACATTATTTGCGTTCGGTGCGGTTTATGTAACTAGTTTGCATAAATTAGCCGAAACGGGTCAAACCTTATCGTTTTTATCTCAAAATCCAGAATGTGTTTAGTTTACCCATATTATACAAGTATTCAGACTTGTTGGCTCTAAACCACATTCTAATCCGGTCTTCACTTAATCGTGCGTTTGAACCGTATATCTTCCTTTAGAACTAACCGGTCTAAGTTTAGGCTTAATTAAGACCCGTTAGGAAGCTAATAGGTTATTAAAACCTTCGTTCCAGATTAGGAGACAAGTAAAAGATACTTGCACTCGCTGATTGTGATATATACTTGCTCAGGTAAATACTTTTAACTTATTTTCCCTTATACGGGCTTGGGGTACGGTATATAAAATACCGCTTGGTCGGGCATTGAATTGTTAATCATATGAAGGTTAATTTATTAATATGACCCGTTTAAATTGTTTTGTTTGCTTAAAGCCTTTGGGGGGTTAATGACCATGTCCCGGATATCCTTGGCATCATTCATTGAAATGGCCACGACCTAAGCACGGGGTGTAGGCATACACCTGCCAGTGCATATATATAAAAAGATATAACCGATGGTTTGAGAATAACTCACCTCGGGATTATATCATGTGGTGTGTCTATTAATCTTTAACCTGGTATTCAGCCCGGGCTACTGAACGTATAACGAACATGTAATTCTTTTACAAGTTTATATATAAATAATTATCCCAAGTTATAAAAGATTATTTTGTGCCATGTGCATTCAAATCAATTTTCTTAAACATTTTCAAAATGAGTCGGTTAATTGTATTTACCAGTGTAAACTGACGTATTTTCCAAAAAGGCTAAGTGCATGTGCTAAACGGAATAGGCTGGCTACTCCTAGCATCAATAAAGAGTCTTGCAAGCTTAGATGTTATTAAATCTGTTGAACAATGTTCCTTTGAACTTTGATCCGCCTGTGGATCCTTACAACCGTTTTGTAACACACTTGATATTACTTTTTATTCGGTTTGTAATGATTTTATCTTTCGACTTCAGCTGTGTATTAAACTGTGATAATATAAATTGTCTATGATATCAACTACGTCACAATACTCCCCACCGGGCCCACCGGTAATACGTGGAAATATCGGGGTGTGACATAGGGGGTATTCGACCCGAGTATAATGCCTATTATCAGAGATTCATGTTTAGAAAGAAAGATTTGAACGATTTCTGCTGAAACCCGATGCCTGCTACTTATAGTTCCACATTTCAACTTTTACGCGGCCCGCGTAAATGTAGACAAGGGTCTACGCGGCCCGCGTCAAACCCGGTCAACGGCGTAGCTTGGCTGGGTCAGCTTATAGGGTTGCCGTGTGTTGGGCCACGTGGCGGCCCAGGGTCGCGCCAGGTTTTAAGTTGTCGCGGCCCGCGTAGGAGTAGCCAAAGGGCTACGCGGCCCGCCTCAAACCCAAAAACCTGATTTTTAATTATTTTTGTTAATATTTAAGGTATTTGGGGCCCGTTTTCAAGTATGGGGTATATTTTGGGACATGTTGGGATATTTTAAAATATATTAGGGTGTCAGAAATAATTCGAGGGTGTCGGTTTTCTTTGAGGATTGTTATATCCTCCCCACCTTGTTTTAGAGCTCGTCCTCGAGATCTACTGGAATAGGTGTGGATATTTCCTTTGCATTTCTGATTCAAGCTCCCATGTGTACTCAGGTCCTCTTTTGGAGTCCCACTTTACTTTGACCAGAACTAATCTCTTATGCTTGAGATTTTTGACTTTCCTGTCTTCGATCTGTAGAGGCCTTTCTACAAACTTGAGTTATTCATTAACCTCTATATCCTTAAGAGGTACCATCAGTGACCCATTGGCTAAGCATTTCTTGAGATTTGATACATGAAATACATCATGTATTCCTGCCATTTCCTCTGGCAGTTGTAGCTGATAGGCTACAGGTCCTATTTTTCTAATAATCTCAAAAGGTCCAATATACCTGGGACTTAGCTTTCCTCTTTTGATGAATCTTACTACTCCTTTCCAAGGAGAGACCTTTAACAATACTTTATCTCCTACTTGAAATTCTAAGGGTTTGCGTCGGTTATCAGCATAACTTTTCTGTCGATCACGTGCTGCTTTCAGTCATTCCTTGACTTGAATGATTTTGTCAGTTGTTTCTTGTACTATCTCAGGTCCAGATTGTCACACCCCCAAAATCCACAAGCGGAGTATCACCGCTTGGAGGCGTGACTGACCAGGATCAAGCCACCAATCATATTGAACAAGCATGTAAGTAAACATAATTCAACCAAACAATATGAAAGGTGTTCAAAACCAAAGCATAGTTAAGTGTTTAGCGGAAGCATAATTGTAAAACCCATTGATAGTATTAAATACGAAATAAAGTAATGTTCATAGCATGGCACACAAGGCCATATTCCACAACGACCGCTCCTCCCTGTGCAAGCTCCATGAGTACCTAATGACCTGCAAGGCATGTAGCAACGAATCAACAACAAAGTTGAGCGAGTTCACAGTTGGTTGTTTAGTTAAAGTATTCGTTTTGTAAATCGTATGTTGTTTTGTAAACCATGTATCGTATTAATTCGTATCGCGGCCATTCCAGGCATGTTTGCGATGATTAGTGGGGGCTTCCCATGTGTTACTAGACCACGTGTATCGACTGCTACGAAAATGTAAGAGGTGCCCTAAGTCAATGTCTATCAGCATTGACCCTTTTGCCCATAGTCCATTAGTACACGCCCGTCCGACTGGCACGGTGTGAGGTTTGTTAAACCTAATAGCACTATTAACTAATGACCCGCTCGCCATAGGCCTCGGCGATTAAGTCGATAAATGAGGGACTTCCTTTGATAGAGTTGATGGTCTTATGATCGTGTACGTAGGTTTTACGTACGTGCCCTTCAATCCGAGGATAGTAGTCAGTATAAGTGTACGTAGGTTTTACGTACGTGCCCTTCAATCTGAGGACAGTAGTCAGTATAAGTGTACGTAGGTTTTACGTACGTGCCCTTCAATCCGAGGACAGTAATAAGTAGTTTAATAGTAATGGTTGTATGAGTAGTTATTCAATCCCATTCCCAACCCACCAGGAATCCCATGCCTTGGCTAGTGTGAACTCACCTTGGTTTGCTCGGCAGATACACAGAAAGGTCAAGTCTAGCTACTAGTGGTCAACCACGTCCTAACATGGTTACCATACAAGTCAGGTTTCGGTTTTTGAGTAGAGCACATAAGTATCACATAAGCTAACGGATATGGAACACATACAGATCATGGCAAACACACTTCATCACGTTTAACAGTTATAACGTATTCAACCTATGCGATTAAAAGATTTGGGCCGAACCGTTTGTACGGTATATTAACATAACCCATTTAAACCCCCGGCCCAACATGTTGTGCGGTCTGCACAGCCTTGTGCGACCCACATCATGTTGTGCAATCCATCATATACCCGGCCCAAAGAGTAGAAGCCCAACTGCTATACATACGGCCCAACACACCAAAGAGATAACAATCTTGTGCGATTCAAAACATCTTGTGCGACTGGACCTCTTGTGCGATCAGATCAGGTCTTGTGTTGTCACACCCTGGCTTTGCGGAAGCGTGGTTATTTTGGTGTGACTTCTTAATACCATAGCTTAACCATAACAAAGCTATATGAAATAAAATCATGCAAGATCATCCATTTAATTAAGTTTTAAAAACCAAATACAATAACATTGTCTTAACGAAAACACATCCTAACGACATTGTTCAACAAACATAACATAACATAAGCATAGTTTAAGGACTGCGACTTGTCCAGGAAAGAGCCACATTCCCTAAACCCAGATGATCTCGTAACTAGTGCAGCGGGAAAACGTGACATACCGCGCCAGATCCTTTAATTCCCTGAAATACATGTAAGTTGAAAAATCAACAATAATGTTGAGCGAGTTCATGTGTAAGTGAGTAAGTAAACCTTTGTGAGTATAAAAATAGTCTTGGTATGTAGCAAATAAGGAAAAAGAGATCACCAATGGTTTGCAAGGCCATTGATATGTGTGAAGTGCAAGTAGGAAGACTCAAACCTAGCAAATTTAGCGTTGGGTACAAAGTCACTCCAAGGTCCGTTCTGTTGGGCCTCTCTGAGGTCCGTTCTGTTGGGCCTAGAGTTGGGCTCGCTACACCCAGATAGATCTACCGCTTACGTCCCGCGGTCCTACAATGAGGATTAATGGCCTCCAGTTTCTGCCTACCCACTCACATGATCTAAGTAGTAAACCTCCTTACGCTAACCATACCATGTATAAAGTACTTGTAATCAAAGTAACATGTATTTCACCCCCGCAGTTAAAAAAACTGAAAACAGTTAGAGAAAAGGGGGACATGAACTCACAGTGGTGCATCTCTACCAAGTATGCCTCCAAATCGATCAGCTGTATGACGACCTACACGTGCTAACTCTATTAGACGGACGGCCGTGCCTTAGCTTTATGGTTTAAGTTTTTGGGAAATAGTTAGGCAACTATTTCGTGTTTACGTTCTGTATACTTGGTAGTTATTTTCCTTCCCAAGGATGGGGGATTTAATACATGTGTGTTCGTAACATTCAGATTTCACTATTAAGTCTCACTTAATATATTTTATTTCCTAACTCCAAAATATAAATATTCTTCCCAAAAATATTATATTTTAATACATGTGATTTCCCAAAATAATACTTAGTAATATTATTTTTACTCTAAAAATAATATTTACGTAGTTCAC
Source organism: Helianthus tuberosus (assembly GCA_030545235.1). Taxonomy (NCBI): domain Eukaryota; kingdom Viridiplantae; phylum Streptophyta; class Magnoliopsida; order Asterales; family Asteraceae; genus Helianthus; species Helianthus tuberosus. The sequence continues at coordinate 19,080 of JARYGA010014188.1, read as the reverse complement.
AAAATAATCATAAACACTTATACAAGTGATGTTGTGAAAAATATATACTAAATATATTTATGTATCACGTTTTATTTTGTGAAAATCCCACCTCCGATGTTTTGTAAATATAGTCGTGGCGAAACTTATATTTTGAAAACAAGTCAAAATGTATTTCTAACACTTATAGTGAAAATATTTCTAAGTGTTAGGTTTTTGGAAAAATTTCGCCAGAGTTTCCTCTGTAACTGGAGGTGGCCACGCTTTCAAGCGCATCATTTTCTTTTATAAATCAAACCAACAATCTTCTCAATCAACCAAAACAATGTTCAAATCACAAACTAGTCAAAATATGTCTATAAATCGCATAAAATTTCATGAACTTGTGACTTATCCAAACTGTAAAGTAAATCTCATTACTTTTAGTGGATCTATATATAAAACAATCCGATTTTGTGAAAACCTCGTTTTTATGGAAGTTCCGTCTTTACAACTTCTCGTCAACTTTTACAAAAATAGTTATTTTGTCGAAACTTTGTGTTACACAAGTGTTTACACACTTGTGTGTTCTAAAAACCATTTTTGTTAGTGTAAGATCCATTTTTAGAAAGGATGATTTCTTTAACGCTTGGTCCTTTGAAAATACCACTTGCAGATACGTAGATCTGCAAGTTTAAAACACTATTCCACAAGTAAAACATTTTTACACAAGTTCATGATTCTTGTGTGGTAGAGTTTCATCTTCTAACCCTTGTTATACTTAAACAAGCTTTATGTCATAATCCAAGACCATGACTAAACCGGGTTAAATGATGATCCGAGCTACCACAACATAGATCGGGTCTAAATAATCACAAATTTCAATTACTACAACATTTACACAACATATGAGCTATTATCCAACACTTATAGCATTTTTAGTAGACTTTAAAGTATCACCTTGTAAGATTTCGAGTTTTAACCGTTACAAATCGTATTAACCACTTTAAAATAGTTCAAGAAGGTGATTTAAGTAACATACCACTAGCTCGAGGCTAGGGAAGAATCTAGACGAAGAACGCGTGGATAAAAGCAAGATAAAGAGGTCCTTCAAACTCCGAGTGCACCAAGCCTCCTAATACGTGATCCTTGAAGCTTGTATGATCTTGTAATGTGAAGATGGAAGCCGAAAAATATGATGGATGGGCAAGGGGATCTCGGCCGAAGCCTTAGAGGGCAAGAGAGAGTTTTTTGTGTGGTGAGTTGTGAATGTTATGATCATATGGTTCTAATCTTGGTCTTATAGACAATTAGGATAGCATTAACCAATGGTTCTTGTGCTACTTAGATATTAGGCAAGAGGATTATAATAATCAAGTGTAGTACAAGGTGTGTCCCCCTCATGGGGACGGTTTGGTTAATGGGGGGGGGTCTTGGTCCGATTCCAACTAGTTAGTTAGGTATTAGTTAGGTTAAACCAAGTTAGTTAAGTGTTTAACCCAGTTATTAGTGTGTCACGCGTTACAGTGGGTGTTAGGGTACTCAGGGACCCTAACTGGCTCAGAAAAAGATAAATAATGAAAATAACAATATTTTCATGTTTCGGGTATAGTCCGGTTGTTCGGTTGGATAGTAATCCGTTAAAGTGCTTAACAAAGCTTAAAGTGTCGTTATTACTCTTTTTAGTGACACAACTCATTTCTGACACTTTGGAAAGTGTCTAGTAATATTTTTCTCAAGTTTTGGCACTTTATTAGTTAGCTAAAAGCTGAATTGTTATGTAAAGTGCTGAATTTTGTACTTAGAGTACGTTTTAGGCACATCCAGTCATTGTGACTTATTCCTAGAGACGCAGTTCTACAACCCTTATATCCCTACACTCACCACTAGTGTAGCAAAATATTTCTGGCTCATACAGGCCTTAGAGGCAGTGTCTGCCTGATGCTGGCTTTTTCAGCATGTTCAATAGGTTATCCGTTTATTGTGCTATTGTGCTTTTTGTGCATCATGTTTGTCACTAAGGTCCAGCATGTAAATAATGTAGTGACAGCAAGTAAAGTATGATGCAAGTAAGTACATGTATCAGTATTCAAGTAGCAGTTTATTCACAAGTTCAAGCAAGCACAGTAATTAAGCAGTAATTAATTATTAATTAAGTCGTACGGATACCTGGTTTGGTGAGGGTTGTCACATTCTCCCCCCGTTAAATAAATTTCGTCCCGAAATTTTAAGTTCTGCTTGTAGATGCAGGGTTCTTAGGAAATAAGTGGGGGTACTTCTCTTTCATCCGGTCCTCACGCTCCCATGTGTATTCAGGACCGTGTCTGGCATTCCATCGAACTTTGACGAGCTTGACACTGCTCCGGCGGGTCTTGTTTACTTTCCAATCCGTAACCTCAACCGGTTCTTCAACGAAATGGAGCGTGTCGTCAACATGAATCTCGTCGATGGGAATGGCAATGTCATCTTGAGTTGGACTTTTCTTCAGGTTGGATACATGAAATGTATCATGAACAGAATGGAGTTCAGCAGGTAGGTCCAACTTGTATGCTACTAGTCCTATTCTTTCCAGAATTCTGAAGGGACAAATGTAGCGTGGATTTAACTTCCCACGCTTTCCGAAGCGTGCCACACCCTTCCAGGGTGAAACTTTTAATAAAACCATTTCTCCAACTTGAAATTCCACGTGTTTTCGGTTTGGATCCGCATAGGCCTTCTGTCTGTGGCGAGCTGCTTCGATGCGTTTAAGAATCTGCGCAATCTTGTCTGTCGTCTCTTGGACGGTTTCGGGACCAGCAAGCTGCCTGTCACCTGCGTCAGCCCAGCATAGGGGTGATCGGCACTTGCGTCCGTAAAGGGCTTCGAATGGCGCGACACCAATACTGGTGTGGTAGCTGTTGTTGTATGAAAATTCGACCAAAGGCAAATGCTTATCCCAGCTACCGCCCAAATCCATAACACACGCGCTCAGCATGTCTTCCAAAGTCTGTATCGTTCGCTCGCTCTGACCGTCAGTTTGCGGATGAAACACAGTGCTCAGATTCAATTGTGAGCCAAAGGCTTCTTGGAAGGATTGCCATATCCTTGACACAAACCTTCCGTCTCTATCAGAGATGATTGAGAGAGGTACTCCATGGCGCGCGACGATCTCTCTCATGTAAATTTCAGCCAATTTGCTCGTATTATCCTTCTCTCTGATAGGTAAGAAGTGTGCTGACTTTGTTAATCGATCCACTATTACCCAAATAGTGTCATGGCCTCTTGGCGTTCTTGGCAATTTCGTAATAAAATCCATGGAGATTTGTTCCCATTTCTACTTGGGAATCTCAGGTTGTTGCAGAAGTCCTGAAGGCTTCTGGTATTCCGCTTTAACCTTAGCACATGTTAAACACTTGCTCACATAAACAGCAACATCGCCTTTCATCCTAGGCCACCAATAATAATCTTTGAGATCCTGGTACATCTTATCCGCTCCAGGGTGGATAGAGTACCGCGACTTGTGAGCTTCATCAAAAATAACCTTCCTTAAATCTCCAAACAAAGGAACCCAAATCCTTTTCTCGAAGCATAACGTTCCTTCCTCGTTTGGTACCAGTAGCTTCTCCATCCCACGGAGATGTTCTTCTTCAAGGTTTCCTTCCTTGAGAGCTTCTTTCTGCGCGGCACGAATGCGCAAGGAAAGATCGGTTTGAATAATCATTTCTAAAGCTCTAACCCTTATGGGCTTGATCCTCTCCTTCCGACTTAGGGCATCGGCGACCACATTCGCCTTCCCTGGATGATACTTTATCTCGCAGTCGTAATCGTTCAGCAACTCAACCCATCGTCTTTGTCTCATATTCAACTCCTTCTGGTTGAATATGTGCTGTAGGCTCTTGTGATCTGTAAAAATTGTACACTTTGTACCATAAAGGTAGTGTCTCCAGATCTTTAATGCAAATACCACTGCGCCAAGTTCCAAATCATGTGTGGTATAGTTCTTCTCGTGCACTTTCAGTTGACGCGATGCGTAAGCAATAACCTTTTGGCGTTGCATCAACACACAACCCAATCCTTGACGTGAGGCGTCACAGTATACCACAAAATCATCTGTACCTTCCGGTAGTGCTAAGATTGGCGCATTGCAGAGCTTATCCTTCAATATCTGGAACGCTTCTTCCTGTTTGATTCCCCAATCAAACTTCTTATCTTTCTGCGTGAGGAGCGTCAATGGTTGAGCGATTTTTGAAAAATCCTCAATGAATCTTCGATAGTAGCCAGCCAAACCCAAGAATTGTCGAATCTCGGTTGGCGTCTTTGGCGTTTCCCAATTCTTGATCGCTTCGATCTTGGTTGGATCCACATGGATTCCATCTCCGTTCACCACGTGTCCAAGAAATTGGACTTCACGTAGCCAAAACTCCCACTTAGAGAATTTGGCGTACAGCTGTTCTTTCTTCAGCAGCTCCAAAATAGCTCTTAGATGCTGTTCGTGCTCAGCCTTTGTTCTTGAATAGATCAAGATGTCGTCGATAAACACAATCACGAACTTGTCCAAGTACGGCTTGCAAACTCTGTTCATCAAGTCCATAAAGACTGCAGGTGCGTTTGTCAAACCAAACGGCATAACAAGGAACTCGTAGTGTCCATAACGAGTTCTGAAGGCTGTCTTCGGGATACTCTCCTCTTGTATCCTTAACTGATGGTATCCAGATCGAAGGTCGATCTTTGAATAAAAGCTTGAACCTTGCAGTTGGTCGAATAGATCATCGATTCTTGGCAGAGGATATCTATTCTTGATCGTCAGCTTGTTCAATTCTCTGTAGTCGATGCACATACGAAAACTACCGTCCTTCTTCTTGACAAACAGGACCGGAGCTCCCCAAGGCGAGAAGCTTGGTCGGATAAATCCCTTGTCTAACAACTCTTGAAGTTGTGTCGACAGTTCCTGCATCTCAGACGGAGCAAGTCTATAAGGTGCCTTAGCCACAGGCGCGGCGCCTGGAACTAAGTCAATGCGGAACTCTACTTGTCTTTGAGGTGGCAGTCCAGGTAAGTCTTCTGGGAAGACTTCTGGATATTCCCTCGCGACAGGGATGTCTTCTATCTTTGGTTCTGCAGCTTTCTTATCCACAATGTGTGCCAGGAAGGCAGCACATCCTTTCTACAAACTCTTTCGTGCTTTCAGGCAGCTGATAATTCTTAACGGCGTATCACGCTTCTCCTCGTGAACCACAATTGTTTCGCCATCTTCGGTGGGGATACGAACAACCTTTTCGTGACAAACTATCTCAGCCTTGTTACCTGATAACCAATCCATTCCTACTACTACGTCAAAGCTCCCCAACTGGACTGGTAGTAAATCCAAAGCAAACTCACGCTCTCCTAATTCGATCACACAACCTCTGATGACTTTGTTGGCTTCTACTAACTTCCCATTAGCCAATTCGATCGAGTAGGGAATATCTAACTTATTAGCGGCTAACCCAAGCATATTCTTAAATTCTAACGACACGAAGCTATAATCGGCACCAGTATCAAATAAAACGGATGCATAGCGTTGATTTACAGGGAACGTACCAGTAACGACATTGGGGTCCTGGCGCGCTTCCCTTGCTTCGATTTGGAACACTCTTCCACGGGCTTGGTTCAACTCTGGGCAGTTCTTCTTAAAATGCCCGATATCACCGCAGTTAAAGCATCCAAGTCTTTGCCTGTTTCCACCAGCTTGATCATTCCTCTGATTACGATTCACGGCGCCCACTTGGTTAGCATTGTTGCCTCGATTCTCGTTACCTCCATAGTTTCCTTGTGGGCGATTTCCATTCCCACCCCGGTTGTAATTTCTGTTTCCGAATCCTCCCTGGCCTCCCTGACCAGCAATGGCCCAACAAGTGTCCTTCAAGTGGCCACGTTTCCCACATGCTTCGCATACTTTTGGCCCGCAATGACCAGAATGGTGGCGTTGGCAGTCGTTGCACTTGGGTTGGGTGCCCATGTATCCCTTTCCTTTCTTCCCTCTACCAGCCGTAACCTGAGCTGGCGTGTCTAATCCTCCTTTCCTAACCGCCATGCTGGCGCCCTGCTTGAAGTTTGAGAACTTCCGTTTGTTACCTCCTGATGACTCGACGTGAGTCTCTGCCTTCTTCGTCTTGATCTCATCAAACTTGTTCAGGCGAATAGCCTCCTCAGTGAGAGCTACGCTCAAATCGATCGCCTCAGTAATGGTCGCAGGCTTGGATGAGGTTACCATGCTTATGATTTGAGGAGCTAATCCCCAAATGAAACGTTCAATCCGCTTGAACTCCGGAGTGACCATGTAGGGTACCACATGCGATAAGTCATGGAACCTTTGAACGTATTCTGCGATCTTTGGACCGTCCATTTTCAAATGCCAGAACTCGGTTTCCAATCTTTGGATTTCCGCGCGAGAGCAGTACTTTTTGCGCATAAGTTCCTTCAGCTCGGTCCAGGTTAGCGCGTAGGCAGCAGCTTCACCAAGTGTCTGTACTTGCAGATTCCACCAAGAGAGGGCACCATCCAAGAATAGCCCTGAGATATAGGTGACTTGCTGATCCAGCGCGCATTTGCTCATGCGAAGAACAGATTCAGTTTTCTCGGCCCAACGAACAAAGGGGACTGCACCTCCAGTGCCATCAAAGTTGACCGGTTTGCAGTCTAGAAACTGCTTGTAGGTGCATCCTGCACATACGTTATAACATACGATTGGCATTAGCATCATTGCTAAAGATATCCAATTAGGTCATGGTATGTCTAAATGACTTAGTATTACCATGAGGTGGATTATTGTTGTTGCCAGAGTTGCTTCCACTAGTCCCTCCTTGAGAGGCGGCGTATTGTGCAATGGCAGCAGCGATAATTTGCTGGAGTTCTGCCTCATTGGTAGGCATGTGTGTCTCACGTCTCGGCGGCATCTTCTAAAAGATGTGTTCACGTCGGTCAAGCCATAGTTATAATACATAAGTCAGGTCATAATATAGCGTATGTATATAACGATAGCAATAGTACATAACATCTCATGTTATAATCATATCAATCACACAACATCTCATGTCACAAACATCAATCACACAACATCCCATGTCCTAAAATACAAATAACCAAATCAAGCATCAAGTATGATGAGAATACTGCGATTGCCATATATCGAGACCACATAGTAAGCGTACAAGTACATCACAGTGTCATACATCAAATACATGTCAACAAAAGTCAGAATCATAATGTAGTCTCCAAAAATGCTGTGCAGTCAAAAGCATTCGCCGTCTTCTCACCAGTGTCTACCTATACGGTACTGAAGAGCTCTACACGGATGGCGGTGGAGGAGGGGGAAAGTGAGTGTAAAACAAACGACGCAACTGGAGCCAGTCCTCCTCCATGGCTCTCTGGGTACGCAACCAAGAAGCAACCTGCTGCTCAAGTGTCAAAAGGCGTGCAGCATAGTCAGATAACAAAGGTCGAGGGTGCTGCGAAGAAACAGGGTGGGTCTGACCCTGACACTGACACGGCGGTGGCTGAGCTCTCTCGAGCTCCTGGATGCGCTGTGTGAGTGCCTCCTGCTGGACAACAATCGATATCAAAACGTCCTCAATAGTATACCCCATGTGGAAAGAATGGTAGGGGTCAGTAGGTGGCATAGCAGAGTGTGGTGCCCAAAGGAACGGCTCACTGGTGGGATCAAAAGGTGCCACATGAAATGGAGAAACAGTGGGAAAAGTAGCAGATGGTGGTATAGCAGGGATAGATACTGGTACATGCCTAAAAGGGTGAGCCGAAGAACCTTCTCCAGCTCGTGCTGGAGGTGTAAACTGAGGAAATGAAAAGGAAGTATCAATGTGACGTGTATCAGGGATCTGAGGGGGAAAAGGTGGGACCTCGTCATCAGCCGGAATCCACCCACACTGGGCGTGCTCGTCTCGGGGGTCGATCCGTGCCTCAAAAAGTGCACGATCAAACTGGGCTGGCATAGGATCATGGTGAGGTGCAACAAGAGGGTCAACTGGTGCATCAGCAATAAGTGGGGGATCAATATGATCAGCAGCAATGACATGATCGCCCTCCAACAACGGAGCATCTATAGGGTGATTATCAATAGGTGGGTCAGCAACGACAGGCTCAATGATAGGTGCGTCGGCATGAACTGGGTCATGCTCAAGTACTGGGTCAGGAGCAGGGTCTAGTGGCTGCTCGGGCTCATCAAAGGCCATCTCAAAATCAAACTCAGGGTCGATGGGATCAACTGGGTCGACTGGATCCTCCATAGGCTGATCCATGGGTATAAACTCTATATCCTCATCTGGGTCGAATCCTAGGGGAAAGACAGGATCGGAATCCTCCACATCCTCGTGGTCGAAAGTAAAACTAGGAATAGGGGCAACAGAGGATGCCTGGTCGGGATCTGATCCGTGAGAAAAGTGCTGCGCACTCTGCGTATGTGAAGGTGCGGAGGCCACAGACTCGAAAGAGTCTGGGACCGGAGAGTGAGCAGGTGACTCCTCGGCGGGAGCATCTGCGATCATCAAAAGATCACCAGCAGCAAGAAGGGCCTCGCCCTGAACCTCATCCTCCAAAGGCTCGTCATCAAAAAGATCGACGTCGTCATCATCGTCGGCGTCGGGAAGCAAATCATAGGCAGGATAAACAGCTAAGGGTATGGGAGCAGGGATCTCCACTAACGGTAGGTCCCCGGCCAAAGGGCCATCAGCGAGCTCATCAGCACCATCAGGTAAGGCAAAGGGCTGGAAATCATCCTCGTCCGTGCTCGTAACGTCGGATGTGTGAACCTCACGCTCAGAAGACTCTAGGTCGTCCGATACTATAGGTCTAGGTCCTGTGGTGTCTAAATCACCAGTGCTAGAGGTGTCCATAATGTCTGTAACATAAACACAAACATGCACAAACAGTCAATCATACAATCAAATAATCACATAAGTCACCAAGTAAGCATTCAAATCATTCTCCTAGTCCCACTAGCCAATTTCTCCCAGTCTCTAAGACTGCTCTATCATCTACCTCGACCTCTCAGATCGAGCCTCGGTCTCCAATACCGAGCCTCAGCTTCCAAGACTGAGCCTACTCTTCCTAGTCCAACTAGCCAACTACCTCGATCTCTCAGACCGAGCCTCGGTCTTCAATACCGAGCCTCAGCCTCCAAGACTGAGCCTACTCTTCCTAGTCCAACTAGCCAACTACCTCGATCTCTCAGACCGAGCCTCGGCCTCTCAGACCGAGCCTCAACCCTTCTAGACTGAGCCTATAAATAATAAAATGTGCTCAACATTTGTTTGTAAAAAGTTTTGGATCTGGACTTAAGTGGTATGCAGAAAAATGTTTTCGTGAGAGCCATAGTGATCATAGTCTAGACTCGAGAAAGAATCCTAGTTCGCTATGATCAGAGCTCTGATACCAAGCTGTCACACCCTGGCTTTGCGGAAGCGTGGTTATTTTGGTGTGACTTCTTAATACCATAGCTTAACCATAACAAAGCTATATGAAATAAAATCATGCAAGATCATCCATTTAATTAAGTTTTAAAAACCAAATACAATAACATTGTCTTAACGAAAACACATCCTAACGACATTGTTCAACAAACATAACATAACATAAGCATAGTTTAAGGACTGTGACTTGTCCAGGAAAGAGCCACATTCCCTAAACCCAGATGATCTCGTAACTAGTGCAGCGGGAAAACGTGACATACCGCGCCAGATCCTTTAATTCCCTGAAATACATGTAAGTTGAAAAATCAACAATAATGTTGAGCGAGTTCATGTGTAAGTGAGTAAGTAAACCTTTGTGAGTATAAAAATAGTCTTGGTATGTAGCAAATAAGGAAAAAGAGATCACCAATGGTTTGCAAGGCCATTGATATGTGTGAAGTGCAAGTAGGAAGACTCAAACCTAGCAAATTTAGTGTTGGGTACAAAGTCACTCCAAGGTCCGTTCTGTTGGGCCTCTCTGAGGTCCGTTCTGTTGGGCCTAGAGTTGGGCTCGCTACACCCAGATAGATCTACCGCTTACGTCCCGCGGTCCTACAATGAGGATTAATGGCCTCCAGTTTCTGCCTACCCACTCACATGATCTAAGTAGTAAACCTCCTTACGCTAACCATACCATGTATAAAGTACTTGTAATCAAAGTAACATGTATTTCACCCCCGCAGTTAAAAAAACTGAAAACAGTTAGAGAAAAGGGGGACATGAACTCACAGTGGTGCGTCTCTACCAAGTATGCCTCCAAATCGATCAGCTGTATGACGACCTACACGTGCTAACTCTATTAGACGGACGGCCGTGCCTTAGCTTTATGGTTTTAGTTTTTGGGAAATAGTTAGGCAACTATTTCGTGTTTACGTTCTGTATACTTGGTAGTTATTTTCCTTCCCAAGGATGGGGGATTTAATACATGTGTGTTCGTAACATTCAGATTTCACTATTAAGTCTCACTTAATATATTTTATTTCCTAACTCCAAAATATAAATATTCTTCCCAAAAATATTATATTTTAATACATGTGATTTCCCAAAATAATACTTAGTAATATTATTTTTACTCTAAAAATAATATTTACGTAGTTCACAAAATAATCATAAACACTTATACAAGTGATGTTGTGAAAAATATATACTAAATATATTTATGTATCACGTTTTATTTTGTGAAAATCCCACCTCCGATGTTTTGTAAATATAGTCGTGGCGAAACTTATATTTTGAAAACAAGTCAAAATGTATTTCTAACACTTATAGTGAAAATATTTCTAAGTGTTAGGTTTTTGGAAAAATTTCGCCAGAGTTTCCTCTGTAACTGGAGGTGGCCACGCTTTCAAGCGCATCATTTTCTTTTATAAATCAAACCAACAATCTTCTCAATCAACCAAAACAATGTTCAAATCACAAACTAGTCAAAATATGTCTATAAATCGCATAAAATTTCATGAACTTGTGATTTATCCAAACTGTAAAGTAAATCTCATTACTTTTAGTGGATCTATATATAAAACAATCCGATTTTGTGAAAACCTCGTTTTATGGAAGTTCCGTCTTTACAACTTCTCGTCAACTTTTACAAAAATAGTTATTTTGTCGAAACTTTGTGTTACACAAGTGTTTACACACTTGTGTGTTCTAAAAACCATTCTTGTTAGTGTAAGATCCATTTTTAGAAAGGATGATTTCTTTAACGCTTGGTCCTTTGAAAATACCACTTGCAGATACGTAGATCTGCTAGTTTTAAACACTATTCCACAAGTAAAACATTTTTACACAAGTTCATGATTCTTGTGTGGTAGAGTTTCATCTTCTAATCCTTGTTATACTTAAACAAGCTTTATGTCATAATCCAAGACCATGACTAAACCGGGTTAAATGATGATCCGAGCTACCACAACATAGATCGGGTCTAAATAATCACAAATTTCAATTACTACAACATTTACACAACATATGAGCTATTATCCAACACTTATAGCATTTTTAGTAGACTTTAAAGTATCACCTTGTAAGATTTCGAGTTTTAACCGTTACAAATCGTATTAACCACTTTAAAATAGTTCAAGAAGGTAATTTAAGTAACATACCACTAGCTCGAGGCTAGGGAAGAATCTAGACGAAGAACGCGTGGATAAAAGCAAGATAAAGAGGTCCTTCAAACTCCGAGTGCACCAAGCCTCCTAATACGTGATCCTTGAAGCTTGTATGATCTTGTAATGTGAAGATGGAAGCCGAAAAATATGATGGATGGGCAAGGGGATCTCGGCCGAAGCCTTAGAGGGCAAGAGAGAGAGTTTTTTGTGTGGTGAGTTGTGAATGTTATGATCATATGGTTCTAATCTTGGTCTTATAGACAATTAGGATAGCATTAACCAATGGTTCTTGTGCTACTTAGATATTAGGCAAGAGGATTATAATAATCAAGTGTAGTACAAGGTGTGTCCCCCTCATGGGGACGGTTTGGTTAATGGGGGGGGGGGGTCTTGGTCCGATTCCAACTAGTTAGTTAGGTATTAGTTAGGTTAAACCAAGTTAGTTAAGTGTTTAACCCAGTTATTAGTGTGTCACGCGTTACAGTGGGTGTTAGGGTGCTCAGGGACCCTAACTGGCTCAGAAAAAGATAAATAATGAAAATAACAATATTTTCATGTTTCGGGTATAGTCCGGTTGTTCGGTTGGATAGTAATCCGTTAAAGTGCTTAACAAAGCTTAAAGTGTCGTTATTACTCTTTTTAGTGACACAACTCATTTCTGACACTTTGGAAAGTGTCTAGTAATATTTTTCTCAAGTTTTGGCACTTTATTAGTTAGCTAAAAGATGAATTGTTATGTAAAGTGCTGAATTTTGTACTTAGAGTACGTTTTAGGCACATCCAGTCATTGTGACTTATTCCTAGAGACGCAGTTCTACAACCCTTATATCCCTACACTCACCACTAGTGTAGCAAAATATTTCTGGCTCATACAGGCCTTAGAGGCAGTGTCTGCCTGATGCTGGCTTTATCAGCATGTTCAATAGGTTATCCGTTTATTGTGCTACTATGCTTTTTGTGCATCATGTTTGTCACTAAGGTCCAGCATGTAAATAATGTAGTGACAGCAAGTAAAGTATGATGCAAGTAAGTACATGTATCAGTATTCAAGTAGCAGTTTATTCACAAGTTCAAGCAAGCACAGTAATTAAGCAGTAATTAATTATTAATTAAGTCGTACGGATACCTGGTTTGGTGAGGGTTGTCACATGTGTGACCTGATCTTGTGCGACCGAGAGGGACTTGTGCATTTGGTTTTAATTTCCGATTTTCATGTATATCAGTTACAATCTTTCAATGGTTTCCAAATTGTCATTTATCAATTAACACAATCACAGATTCTATCCAATCCCTTAATCGATTAAACAAAGGTTTTTAATCATTCCATTCATATGAACCCTAATGAATACATAATCAATACATGAACAATAACTTATCAAATCCTATTGTTTGGTCTGATTTCATGAATATACAACCGATTACATGCATCTGAATCAAGATTATCATCACATAAACATCAACTCTAATTCAGTTTAAGCACCCTACACAAGTGATTCGATCTACATGAGCAACCCCTGGTGATTTGTAATCATAAGCAATCATATAACATTCTCCAAATCATTAAACAACAATCCGAAAACAGGACATGATGATCAATTAACATCTATTCGGTTCTTAAATTAACATTATAACATCTGATCCACATAAGCATAATCACATAAACATCATTGTTCATTATATATACAACACTTAATCATTATATCAATCATGTAATCATAACATCATGAACACTAACCGATTAGAGAGTATAACAAGGATGATCCGAACAAGGGAATGATCCGAACACTAAAGGCTTCGAGAGAAAAGATGTTGTTGTCGTCGAGTTCTAGAGAGAAGGAAGAGAGCACTAGGGTTTTGTGTGTGTAGGTGTTTAGCAAACAAATGAGGAGTATACCCCCCTTCCTATGAGGTTATGCGCAAATACAAGAATGGGTCGAACCCAAAGTGTGGCCCGAATGGGCTTTGTGTAATCGGATTATAGTTGTGTGTTTCGAATCACATACGATCACATATCACAATAACATAACATTCATTAAGTCAATCAAGTTCATATAATCACATCACGTTCACATACGTTACATCAAAGTACAAAGATAGGTTCCGAAATACGAGTTGTCACATTATCCCCAAGTTGAAAGAAATTTCGTCCCGAAATTTTATACGTACTCACTGAGGAAGCTAGTTAAGTTGCATGGTTTTTTTGGTTTTCCTGGGGTGTCACATCCTCCCCCCGTTGATCTGGAATTTCGTCCCGAAATTCCGTAGCTTCGGCCTCAGTAGTGGTTGTACTGTTTGTGAATAATTGGGGATACTTTTGTTTCATTTGATCTTCGCGTTCCCAGGTGAACTCTGGGCTGCGACGTGAGTTCCAACGAACTCGAACGAGAGGAATTCTAGTACTCTTGAGGACCTTAACATCCCGGTCCGTGATTTCAACTGGTTCCTCGACGAATCGTAACTGCTCGTCGATAGTGAGCTCCTTCAAAGGAACTATGTGGGTCTCATCTGATAGACACCTCTTCAGATTCGACACGTGGAAAACGTTGTGAACTGCACTGAGTTCTGCTGGTAAGTTCAGTTTGTAGGCCACCTTGCCTATTTTCTCTATGACTTCGAAAGGTCCGACGTATCGTCGGTTAAGTTTGCTTCGTTTACCAAAACAAACCACACCCTTCCAGGGTGAAACTTTGAGTAGCACTCGCTCCCCAACCTGGAGCTCGAGTGGTTTCCTGTCCTTGTCGGCGTAACTTTTCTGACGGTCACGAGCTGCCGCCATTCGTTGTCGTATTTGAGCGATTCGTTCCGTTGTGTCTACCACAAGTTCTGGCCCAGTGATCTGACTATCCCCCACCTCTGCCCAACAAAGAGGTGATCAACATTTACGCCCGTACAATGCCTCAAACGGAGCAGCTTTAATGCTGGTGTGGTAGCTGTTATTGTACGAAAATTCCACAAGTGGCAGATGCTTTTCCCAGCCGTTTCCAAAATCAATTACACATGCCCTAAGCATGTCTTCGAGGGTCTGGATGGTGCGTTCAGACTGCCCATCCGTTTGCGGGTGATAAGCTGTGCTCATATCTAAACGTGAGCCAAAAGATTTGTGCATTGCTTGCCACAGTTCTGAAGTGAAACGTGCATCACGATCAGAGATGATAGAAGTGGGCACTCCGTGCCTCGAGACTACTTCCTTAAGATAAACGTCTGCTAATGTGGAGAACTTATCTGTTTCCTTGATAGCCAAGAAGTGAGCAGACTTTGTGAGTCGATCCACGATCACCCAAATAGTATCGTTACCACGTTGAGATCTAGGCAGGCCAGTAACAAAATCCATGGAAATTTGCTCCCATTTCCATTGTGGTATTTCTGGTTGTTGGAGTAGGCCTGAAGGTTTCTGATATTCCGTCTTGACTCTCGCACAAGTCAAGCACTTGCTAACGTACGTTGCTATGTGAGTTTTCATGCTAGGCCACCAATACGTAGTTTTGATATCGTGGTACATCTTATTCGAACCAGGATGTACCGAGTAGCAAGACTTGTGTGCCTCATTCATCACAAGCTCTCGTAGGTTGCCATAGAGTGGAACCCAGATGCGTCCTGTTATGTAGTAGGCACCGTCTTCCTTTTGTTCCAATCGTTGCCTTGAGCCGCGTAGGGCTTCAGCCCTGATGTTTTCTGGTTTCAATGCTTCTACCTGAGCATCTCGAATCTGAGAAGGAAGACTAGACTGTATAGTGAGTTGTAAAGCTCGTACGCGCTTAGGCGCAATGTCCTTTCGACTGAGGGCGTCAGCCACAACATTGGCTTTGCCTGGGTGGTACCTGATCGAGCATTCGTAGTCATTCAGTAGCTCGACCCATCGTCGTTGTCGCATATTCAGTTCCTTCTGTTTGAAGATATGCTCGAGGCTCCTGTGATCAGTGTAGATGGCGCACTTGGTACCGTACAGGTAGTGTCTCCATATCTTAAGTGCAAAAACAACAGCTCCAAGCTCTAGATCGTGTGTAGTGTAGTTCCTTTCATGAACTTTGAGTTGGCGTGAGGCGTAGGCTATAACTTTATCCCGCTGCATCAATACATAACCAAGACCCTGAATAGATGCGTCGCAGTAAACCACAAAGTAGTTTGTGCCCTCTGGCAATGAAAGGATAGGTGCACTGCAGTGTCTATCCTTTAAGTGCTGAAATGCTAATTCCTGTGCATTTCCCCATCGATAAACAACGCCTTTCTGCGTTAGTGAGGTGAGAGGTTGTGCAATCTTGGAGAAATCCTTAATGAATCTTCTGTAGTAACCTGCCAAGCCCAAGAATTGGCGAATTTCCGTTGGCGTACGAGGCGCAGGCCAATTCTTAATTGATTCTACCTTGGATGGATCCACATGAATCCCATCCTTGTTCACCACATGGCCTCAGAAATGGACTTCACGAAGCCAGAAGTCGCATTTCGAAAACTTGGCGTACAGCTGTTCTGTTCAAAGGAGTTCCAAAATGAGTCGTAGATGCTGCTCGTGTTCCTCCTGACTCTTCGAATAGATCAGGATGTCGTCGATGAAGACTATGACGAACTTGTCCAGGTAAGGCTTGTAAACTCTATTCATCAAATCCATGAAGACCGCAGGTGCGTTTGTCAGCCCAAAAGGCATGACCAAAAACTCATAGTGTCCATATCGAGTTCTAAAGGCTGTTTTGGAGACGTCCTCTTCTCGGACTCTCAGCTGATGATATCCTGATCTTAAATCAATCTTTGAATAATAGCTCGACCCTTGCAGCTGATCGAATAGGTCGTCGATGCGTGGAAGGGGATGGCGGTTCTTCACAGTCACCTTGTTGAGTTCACAGTAGTCGATGCACATTCTGAAAGTACCGTCTTTCTTCTTTACGAATAGCACTGGAGCTCCCCAGGGCGAAGAGCTAGGACGAATAAAACCCTTATCCAAGAGTTCTTGTACTTGTGTAGAAAGTTCTTCCAACTCTGATGGAGCTAAGCGATACGGTGCATGAGCTATGGGCGCTGCTCCAGGAGCTAGCTCGATTTGGAATTCGACTTGGCGATGAGGCGGGAGACCAGGTAATTCCTCAGGGAATACCTCAGGATAGTCGCGTACAATCGAAAAATCTTCTATCTTCTTATCTTTCTTCGAGGTGTCAGTAACGAGAGCCAGAATAGCAGTGTGGCCCTTACGCAAACACTTCTGGGCCTTAAAGAAAGAGATGATGCTCACAACAGCACCACTCTTGTCACCACGAATCAATAGAGGTTCATCACCTGGGCGAGGAATACGGACAATCTTCTCGTTGCAAAGAATCTCTGCTTGGTGTTGGGATAACCAGTCCATCCCTATGACAACGTCGAAACTACCCAGAGTGATAGGAAGGAGGTCGATTAAGAAAGTATGATCAGCAAGAACAAGGTTACAACCTTTGACTACGTGCGTGACCTCTAAATTCTTACCATTAGCTAACTCTACAGTGTGCTTAGGGTTCAAAGGTGTTGGGGTACGTTTAAGCATTTGGATAACTTTTAAAGACACGTAGATAGTATCGGCACCCGAATCAAACAAGACAGTAACATAAAAGTCGTCGAGAAGGAACTTACCCGTCACCACGTTGGGATCATTCCTCGCTTCACCTTGACCAATAACGAATACACGACCCCTTGCACCATTGCCGTTGTTACCCCCATTGTTTCCATTCCCCGGATTGTTATTATTGTTATTGTTCTGGTTCTGAATCAGCTGGGGACAATTTCTCTTGATGTGGCCTTCAGCTCCACACTGATAGGATCCCTTGTTGTCTCGTTATTGCTGCTGCTGGTCTTGTGGAGCTGGTGGTTGTTGTCGCTGGTTCTGATTCGTAGGTCGTAAGCTCCTACAATCCTTAGCTTCATGACCCATCTTGAGACACCTCTGGCAACGACCCTTGTTGCACTGACCACTGTGGTGTCTGTTGCATCTGTTGCACTTTGGAAGGTTTCCTCGATAACCACCTTGCCCTTGGCTACCAGAAGATTGCTGACCAGGGCTCTTGTAGTCTTCAGTTCTTCTCTGTTGAGACTGAGACTGAACAGAAGTTGAACCTTTGCTTGAAGTTCCATCCCACTTACGTTTGTTTTCACTGAGAGTTTCAGAAGTAGCTGTAGCACTAATACGCTTTGGTAACTTGTTCTGCTCCACCGCCTGATCAGTGAGACGGTGAGCCAATTGAACAACCTGCTGGATGGTGGCGAGGTTTGCTGAAGTCACATGACTTTGGATTTCTGGCACTAAGCCCTTGAGATAAAGTTCGATACGCTTAATTGGAGGGTCCACCATGGTAGGACACAGAATAGCAAGCTCATTTGATCTTTTTGTATAAGCTTCAATCTCTGACCCCGTCATCTTGAGGTTGAAGAACTCGACTTCCAGTTTTGAATTTCATCACGATTGCAGTATTCTTCCTTGATCATCTCCTTAAAATTGTTCCATGGGGTGGCGTTAGCAGCAACCAACCCCAGTATTTTAACCTGAGCGCTAAACCCTCTAGAGTACCGGTAGCATACTTCACCCTGCGATCCTCAGGGCATTCACACATCTCGAACACAGATTCGAGCTTTTCAAACCAGTGGAGGAGACCTACACCTCCTTCAGTGCCACTAAAAGTAGTGGGTCGGCAGTCCATAAAAGTTTTGAAGGTGCACACAGGTGGCTGAGCATGTTGACCTGTTGCGGGTGTAAGAAAGGACAAAGTTTAACACAAAGGTAGGTTCACGAGAGTAGGACCTAAAGATCCTAGAATGAGTTTAAACTACAGGGTATACCTCCTGCTTGTGCGGCTGCAAGTGCCGCAGCAACTTGTTCGTTAATCAGAGCCATCAACTGGGCTTGTGTCATGTTAACGCGTCCAGACATGATCTTCATATCAAGGAAACATGAGTGAGAAGGGTTCATAAAAGTGCGATGACAGAAGAGAGTAAGTACACATGTGTTTTAAATTAACAGTTGCTACGTTTATCTAAGCATACTAAAAGCAAAGTTCTACGTAGTCTAGCAAGTAGGCAATGTAAACATAAATTATACCACCTAGAATGTCGAGCCTTGCACGTGGAGTGAAGCGTCGTTGTGGATCGTAGAGCACTGTACAGGTTATAGTCTGGTTTTAACAAAAACGTTTTCCCTTCTCTATAAAACCTGGCTCTGATACCAATCTGTCACACCCCCAAAATCCACAAGCGGAGTATCACCGCTTGGAGGCGTGACTGACCAGGATCAAGCCACCAATCATATTGAACAAGCATGTAAGTAAACATAATTCAACCAAACAATATGAAAGGTGTTCAAAACCAAAGCATAGTTATGTGTTTAGCGGAAGCATAATTGTAAAACCCATTGATAGTATTAAATACGAAATAAAGTAATGTTCATAGCATGGCACACAAGGCCATATTCCACAACGACCGCTCCTCCCTGTGCAAGCTCCATAAGTACCTAATGACCTGCAAGGCATGTAGCAAGGAATCAACAACAAAGTTGAGCGAGTTCACAGTTGGTTGTTTAGTTAAAG
>JARYGA010014187.1:0-109775 GCA_030545235.1 Helianthus tuberosus | reverse complement strand
CAGTGGCGGACCCAGGATTTTTTCCTGGGGGTGCGGAAATTTTTTAAATATTTTAGACCCCTATCTATATAAAAAAATCGGTTCATAGCGGGTCGGATCGGGTCGGGTCATGTAAAACAAGTAAAAACAAACAAACAAAGTTTCATAGCGAGTCGAATCAGATCGGGTCGGGTCCATTTCAATTCTCAAACAATCAAACCCTAGTTCCTAACTTCCTATCACATTAACAAACAAAAAAACATCAAAGTTCAAACCATCCCTACTTTTATTTCTCTTAATCATTCAATAAAAGAACAAAAAAACTTATCTATAACATACCTTGGTCTTTAATTAGAATAATCCGGCGAAAAAAAGTGGTTCAACCCCTTTCCTCTTGAGAAATCTCGGCATAACTTCCCTATTCATTGTTCTTTCCTAATCCTATCACATACGAAATAAACAAGGATCTTCAAGTGTTCAACCATAGCCTATGTTCCTTAATTTTCAATTATGCTGTCGCTGGGCGCTGAAGTGAGGCAGAGGGAGGGCGGGAGTCGCTGGCAAGTGGCAGCGATTTGGGTTTTTTTTATTATGTGGACTGGTTTGTTTAACAAAACTAGTAGTTGGGTTGGGCTTGAATGGGTATTAAGTTATTGGGCTTGATGGATTGAATTTAAGTTTTATTAAAGGGGTTAGTAGGCTAACTTGTTTACATAATTTGATCGGGTTTCAATCCGTGTTCACAATTTTTTTTACATAAATTTCTAACATTTTTTTCTAAGGGGTGCGGACGAAAATTTCCAAGGGGTGCAGTCTGGATTTTTCGCGAAAAATACCACTAATTTTTTTTTTCAAGGGGTGCGGCCGCCCACCCACCCCATAACTTGGGTCCGCCCCTGGGTATGACAGATTCAGAGAAGAAAGTCGCTAAAGATAGCAGCAAAGAAGATTCAAGCTTTTCTGCCTCAGAAAAGGAAGAAGAGACTTCAAGTTCTGATGAAGAACAAGAATCAGAAAGTTCAAGTGAAGATCAAACAACAGAAGGTCAAAGCTATGAAGATTCAAGTGATGAAGCAAGTGAAGATCAACATTCAGAAAATTCAAGTGTATATCAAGAGAATGAAGAAAGTTCATCAGAAAGTTCAAGTGAATATCAAACATCAGAAAGTTCATCAGATTCCGACAATGATGAAGACTGTTCAGAAGATGAAAGCCGAGTTGACAAGAAAATGAAGAAAGCCGAAAGCTCAAGATACACCGCATCAAAAGACTCTTCAAAAAGCTCAAGACACTCATCACATACATCATCTTCTAACACCAAAAAGCCCAGACGTAAACGATGTTTTCGCTGTGGTCATTTAGGACATACAGCGAAACATTGTAAAAACAAGAATTTTTCTAAACCAGAATATGATTTTGTTAAAAATTTCACAAATCAGCTTGATTACCTTAAGAAATCTGTTAAAAATCTGGTTAATTCAATAACTTATTTTTGGAAGAAAAAAGAGGACATCGTGGGTCAAAACCACCATAGATCCAAAGTGAAACAAATCTGGGTTCCCAAATCAAACTAATTTGTGTATATACTTGTATTTTAGAATAAACTCTAGAAATGGCTTCGAATGCTCATGGAATATATCTGGCATGTTGACAGCGGATGTTCAAGACACATGACAGGCTTAAAGGAACTTCTGAAAAATTTTCGCTTTATTGATGGTGATTTTGTGTCATTCGCTGGAGACGAAAAGGGAGGGAAGATCGTTGGAATAGGAGATGTTGTGTCTGAAGCACTTACTTTGGAAAATGTCAACTATGTACCAGAACTGTGCTACAATCTTATGAGCGTATCACAAGTCTGTGATAAAGGAATATCGGTGCTTTTCAATGACATGGAATGTTTGTTTCTCAAGCCTGAATATGTTATTCCTGCAGAGATGATCATGCTCACTGCTCCAAGACAAAACAACACACACGTGCTCAATATGAAAAATGCCAAGATAAATGATAACTTGACTTGTTTAATCTCAAAGGCTTCAGAATCGGAGTCACTACTGTCACACCCCGACCACGTAAAACAACAAATCGTGGCGGAAACGTCGGGGAGTGTTGTAACAGAATCATTGTTTCACAACACATGGAAATTAGAATATTGTTTTATTACATAAAAAGTTACATTGTCTTGGAATTTGATCAACAAACAGTACAATTGCCGTTCATGTTTTTATAATTACTAAGTCCCATGTCCATCCTATGTAAAGCAATCAACAGTCGTCACGAAATAAAACCTGAAACATATGTGAAAGTAAATACGTTAGCATAAAAATGCCTGTGAGTAACATAGGTTTTGTAAATTAGATTCATGGCTTTGGATCATATAAGAAAAGATTATATGTTTATAAAAGTAGCCATGAATCCTTGATAAAAGTTTGGTTTCAAGAACACTTTGCATTGATATAAAAGTTGTAGTATACATAAAAATATACCTTGGTTTTAAGAAAGTCGGATAAGTAATATATTAAAATATATTTTAGTTTCAAAACAGTTAAACAGATAGTATATCAAATATACTTTAGTTGTTAAAATAATAGTTTTTGGTAGTATATCGTAAGTATACTTTGGTTTGGTAAATAACATATCAACTATGTTTTAGTAAATAACAAAATATATGTTTGATTTGTACATAGTATATCAAATTATACTTTAGTAAATGATAGCATATCAAATTATGCTTTGGCAAACAGTATCACGTTGGTAGTATATCGAAATATACCATAAATCGCGATTTAGCAATACATTCAAACCTTAGTGCATCAAACTATACTTTAGAGACCATAGAAATACCACAAAGGCAAATTCTATTTGGATAAAATTTGGTTTCTAACATTCCATACAACAGGAATGGGGTGTCTAGTCCTATAGCGCTATATCGTACCACTAATCGGCTTGATCATTGTTAATGAATGTATAAATAACAGTACAAATGAACAATTAGTTCTAACAAACCTTGGAAATCAGTCGTTTAAACCATAGATAATAGTTCAATTCGTCAAAAGATAGTATTTATGCATGTGAAATCATATAGTCGAAATCATGAAAATAATGAATAGGCACATATGAATCACCCCAAAACATTTGAAAACGTAAAAGAGGGGACTATGCACTCACCTTTGGGTGCGTTTTTATAGGTTCACACAATCCCTCAAATTGTTTATTCGTCCTAAATTAAATAAGAACGATTTAATAATAAAAAACCCACAAAAATACATAAGTTTCTCCGATACTTAGAATTTTCACATAACTTTGAGATTTTCTCGAAAAGTTATTATTTTTTATTATATTGGTGTATTTATGTATATATGAGTTCATATACATATTTTAAGGACTTTGCGACTTGAACGATTTTATTGGTGACTCTCATCATGTTATAAGCAATATATCTACGATTTGCGCGTCGTAATATATATACTCAAACGTAACATACTAATAATAGCGTAATACACATAATCTTGTCAAGTATTCTTATGTACAAGTGCCTAAAGCACACTATCATATCAACATCATTTTATATGAATCTAAATGCAACAAATATGCAACTTATTCATGTTTATTTGCTGATGTATTTGAACATTTATCATATCATGCATATATCATCAAAACCCTTGCATTTTAACTATCATTCAAAACTGGGCTGTTTTCGGGAATTTTAATAAAATAGTTAACTTACTCCAAATATTCCCAAATTTTTACCGAATGTTTTAAACGATCCAATTATTACTTTGTAAAAGTTTCGGGATCCAATTCAATACCAATATTTTATAAAAAATCATTTACCGGACTGCAATCAGATTCATCATTTTCTGACTGCAGTCAACGGAATAATTTATTTAAAATTCATCGTAAGTCCGATTGATGAAATTATAGTGGGAGAATTACAAAGACATCAGTAGTCATCTACAGTACAAATTTCATGAGCTAATTCTACACATATTTCAAGTTATGATGAAAAATATAACACACATTTTCTGCAGTAAAAATGCAGCTTTTGCTACTGTACAAAACAGACCTTTAAAAATAGTAAACGACCTCAAAAAAATTTGATTCTAGTGCCATTTGAATCGTTTTTCGAAAACATATAATTTAGACTTTAGAAAATCGGTTTTTCGATTTATAACGGTCCGTTTACAGCCAACTGAAGTTGGCTGTAAATGTTACTCAGCATGCTGTTAATCGCTTAAATGTTACTAAAACACACAAGCAAATATCCTAAACAAGTGTTTATCAAGAAATCAAACTTCAAAACTCATACACCCATATATATATGGTTTATATACACACATAAACATCACCATTTTTATTTATATCAAGACCCATTTCATTTTAGATTTCAAGTTATGTGAAAATTACAAGATTCAAGAGAAACTTCAAATCATCAAGAACAACCAACAATCAAGAGTATGATTTAAACATAAATGTTTTACCTTCAAGATTCAAGTAAGTTGTTGGATGAGGTTTTGATGATGTGGAGCTTGAAATCACTTGAAAGCACCTTAGGATCTTCACACTAACTTGAAATATGCTTGGAATGAGCTTGATTATGAAGAACAAGGTTGCAAAAGATGAAGATGGAGAGAGAGAAAGGGGGTTACGGTTGGGAGGGAGAGAGAGTGAGGGTGATGGAGTGTTGTGAAGATATGAAGTGATCTTGGAAGGATTTATAAGGATATGGAAGATGTAGGAAGATGGCATGCATTAACAAGTGTCCAAACAAGGATCAAATTGAATATTGCAAAATCTAGGAAATATTTTGGTGGGGGCCACCCCATATGGTGACCGTAAGTTATAGGGGGGGGGGGGGGTAAGTGTAAATTTTGAATGGTAAAAATAGATATAAACAGGTATTTAACTGGGTACCGGGTATTTTATCTAGCGTTTAAATCCCGGTTTATGGCGTTCTAAATTATTTTTATTATTCTATAAAAATAAACTCGCCAAAATATTACTAAAATAAATTCAGTTGCCGAGACTGGCTGTGTTGTCTGCGTTTTGCAGTATAAGCACTGTGTTGCGCAGTAACACTTGGTACGTGTTTAAACTTGAAAAATAACGTTTTTAAGCATTTTAATTTATTTTTCAACACGAACCTGATTAAAATAAAATTTTAATCATAACAGAATATTTTTGGGGTTTAAATATTATCCGGGCGGTCACCAACGTTCGTTTCACAGTTTTGTCGTAAATAGTTCTAAAGTTCGAATAAACATGTTTTTGCCATACCGAATCCTTCGAAACTTATTTCTAAGTTATGTAAAAGGCATTTAGGGTATGTTTAGCCTATGTCACTGTTCCGGAGTGTTTGTTTCATTAAACTGGTTATATTTACGCATCAGATCACGTATAACCTTCCAGAAAACGATTTAAAGCTCGAAATCGAACAAGAATTGATATGTGCAAACGATACACATATTTATACAAATCCCAAGTATGAAATACAATATTTCATTGGTTTGGTATTTGTTTGATGGTTGAAGTGACACAGGTGTCACAGTCTCCCATACTTTTGGAAATTTCATCCCGAAATTTAATTTTAGAGGAAACTTGTGTGTGCTCGAATACAGAGTCGGAGAATGTAAGATAAAATAACATTGGTCAAGGTCCTGGACTTCTAGTAACTTAAATAACGCTATGTTCGCAATGTAATAAGGAACACTTATATATAGGAAGTACCAGCGGCGTATCCACCATGCTCCTTTCTACATTGTTCCCGTTTCGTTATTCCCATCACTATAGGTCTTAACACATGATAAAACTTGCTGTGGTTTCTGTGCACTGAATTCCATAATTATGTATGCATCCATAATTACGTAATTTCTTGCACAGTCTGCACAGTTCATTTCATAATGCGTAGGAGAAAGATCAATCGAATAAACATGAAGTGACTTGACTAGACCATCAAAGGATCCTTTTAACTAGATCAACGAACGGTCTTCTTAACCAGATCAACACGTGATCTTCTTAACTAGACCGTCGTACAATCTCTTTAAATAGACCACTAATGGGTCTTTTTATTGAATCAAATAATCGTTTTGAAATAGCACTTTGGAACCCAAGGTTCTTAGTATTTGCATAGAAAGCCCCTTAAGGAAATTGAGATAGTACTTTGAGTATCCTTCTGAGAATCCAACATATGAAAATACGGAAGATTCTACTAGGACTTAGATAGCGAGCTTTAGAATCACACATAACACATAATCACATAATCGCATAGTTGTTAACTTAGTTATTAGCTCGTTCATTAACTTGAATTAATGCATTTAAAGTACACCAGAAATCCAATCGAGGACTTCCATTGGTACTCAAAACATCCCAAGAATCTAACTATGAAGATAGGAAGATTTTATAAGGATTTGGCTTTGTCTTGGTCATATCGTAACATTCGTATTAGTGCACGCAATGAATCCACTTAAGGACTCATGAAAGTACCTTTAGATATCAAATCAAAGATTTGAAATGGTATTTCAAGTATCTGTTTAAGATTTTTTAACTTGTACCTTGTACTTTGTTTCTTAAAAGAAACGAGTACTTAGGATTTTTGGGGAGATCACGAGTGATCATAAAATGAAAGAATCACACGAGTAGTTTGTTTTGTAAGGAACATGGTTCCTTGGTGTCGACATCGTAGGGTTGTACACACACAATCGTATCAATTTCGTAAAATAAAATTGAAACAACAAATTTTATTTATGTATCAACTGAGTCGATTCAAACATCCAAAAGATAACATACAAGGAAAAACAAAAGACTAATTGTTCACTGCTGCATCGTCGTTTGCGTTTTCCTCGTTTATGTTAAACACTCGTCCATGTGCTGGATTCGCGTTAACAAGTCTTGGGCAATTGTTGCGGTAGTGAGTAAGGTCACCGCAGTTACAACACGACCCAGGAGGGAACTGTGCTTGAGCAACAGCAGGATTTGCAGCAGCTTGGTTAGCATAATGGCAGGTATTGACCAAATGTCCCAATCGCCCGCAGTGGGTACATTTGTGACACTGCACTTGCTCCAGATGATGACGGTTGCATTTGTTGCACAAAGGTGCGGTACCAACATAGTTTTTCCTTGCTGGCTGGTTTGGTGCAACCTGATTGTTCTGAGCAACTACGACAAAGTTTTGTGAAGCCTTGCG
The DNA here is from genome assembly GCA_030545235.1 of Helianthus tuberosus. Lineage (NCBI taxonomy): Eukaryota > Viridiplantae > Streptophyta > Magnoliopsida > Asterales > Asteraceae > Helianthus > Helianthus tuberosus. Next base: position 102,616 of record JARYGA010014187.1, on the reverse strand, counting down.
CTTCTTCTTCTTGGATGTCTCGGCCTGTCTATCCTTTGGTTCTTCTTGTGCAGACTTGTCAGATGGTTTCGGGTCGCCCTTTCGAAAAAGCTTACCTTTCCTGATCTGGGATTCATTCAGGGTAGCAGACAATTCAATGGCTTGTCTGACGGTAGTAGGGTTGCTGCCAGTAACGATATCCTAAACTAAGTCAGGAAGACCATCAATGTACTTTTCAATCGCCTTCTACACATGCGTAACCATAGCAGGACATAATAGGCTCAGCTCCTCATAACGATCAGTATAGGCTCGATGTTCACCACTGTCTTGCTTCAAATCGTCGAATTCTCTTTCCAATGCTCTAAGCTCATGACTAGGATAGAACTCCTTCATCATTAGAGCCCGAAGCTCCTCCCAAGTTTGAGCTAGTGCCACATCGGCACCCCTATCACGCATCACACCATTCCACCATGTAAGAGCACGCTTCTCGAACACACTGGATGCAAACTCAACCTTACGCTCATTCGGACATTGCACATGCCTGAATGTGTTCTCCAAACTTTCAAACCATTGCAGGAGCGCGGTTGCTCCTTGAGTCCCAGAAAACTTCAAAGGTTTAGCAGAGTTGAATGTCTTAAAGTTGCACGGAACAGGTGCGTTGTTGTTGTTGTTTGCTCTGTTTAACTGGGTAACTAGGTTCGGGAGTACAACAATGATTTGCTGAGTGATCAAGGCTGTCATTACGGCATCTTGAGTTTGATCACGTCGAGGAGGCATCTAAAAGAAAAGGAACACAAGGAGATGTGTGAGATTGACATAGAACAATCCAAAAGGAGTATTGAAAACATCGACAGAATGAAGGAAGGTGGTCATTTGTTTGTTACTTAAAACAAACAAACAATACAGCGACTAATCAAAGTAAATAGGTATACATAATGCATAATGAAGACATGCTTTATCCTATAAGTGGACACTCACCCCAAGAGTTCCCAGGCGTTAGTGCATTATGTCTATTGACTTCGTCTTGTATCGAGTCATGTAACGAGATAGGATAGGATAATCAGTGCTCGGGGTGCTAGAAACAGTTTTTAGTGGATTTAATGCTAATTCCGCTTGAAATGGTCAAAGGTAAATTCAAGCGAAATTAACATTGTTAATTCCGCTTGAACGTGACTTGGTCCATTTCAAGCGGAATCACATCCATTATAAATAGGGAACATGTCCGTTTCATTTGAAACGGAATTAGGGTCTTGTGTTCGGTAACGAAGTGCTGCCGAATCGTCTCCAGGTGTTGTAATTCTATCAGATTAATACAAGAGACATTTAAAGTGTATCGAGCGTCTGTGTCATTGATTCTGCCTTTGATTCGGATAAACAACTCTTCTAATCGACTCATTCAGGTCGTACAACGATCCTACAAGTGGTATCAGAGCACAGGAAGAAGAGTTTAGCTTGATTTCATCAGTTTTCTGACTTCTACACCTTCTTTTTCAAATTGAACAAGATTTTACGGACAAAATGGATTGAATTTCTCACATTACATGCGAAACAGTGTTTTAACAAAGCCTTGAGAGAATCAGACCTAAATTCGGCTTTAAAGTGACTAAAATGGACCAAAAACCTAATTTCGCTTGAACGAGCTTCGTAATATCGCTTGAAATGTCCACCTGATCTCGCTTCAAAACGTAATTCCGTTTGAAATTTATGGGTGATTCGCTTGAATCTGCTATCTCGCTTGAAAAGTTCAGCTATTTCGTTTCAAAGTGTGATTTCGCTTGAAGATCTCGTTTGAAAGTTCTAATTCCGCTTGAAAGCTGCTATTCCGTTTGAAGTATGATTTCGTTTGAAGTGTCATCTAGGGATTTCGTTTGAAATCTTATTCCGCTTGAGATCCTTATTTCGTTTGAAAGTGGAATTTTCGCGTCAAGATCATTTCAGCGTCAAGATCATTTCACGTCAACCGAGTGTCAGTCTGTTTCAAGTTGTTTAGTATTGTTTATACTGATTGTGTTTGTTTGATTGTTTTGTCTCCAGGTACATTGATTCAGAATCACATAATGGCTGAAGAATTTTTTAACACTTTCTACAACGCGTTTACTTCGGATACAGTGGAAGCTTCAGATGCTACACCCAAAGCAATAACAAAAACTATCAAAGAAAATATTAAACATGACAATTTTTATGGAACTTATTCGAAACCACCTAAGCTTGATAATATTGAGGATTTTGTCTGGTGGAAAGAAAGGTTTATCAACTGGACTAAAGATTATGCACATGAAAGTTGGTTCAGCTTGGAGTTTGGCTATTATAAACCTACTGATGACAAAGGAGAAGAAATCCCGCTTAAAAGTTTTCAAGAAGAAGATAAACGAAGATTTTCATATGAGCAGAAAATGATCGCTTTGATTCAACAATCGATTCGAGATGATATTTTTTCGTTGTTAAGTCATGATGGATCTTCGAAATCTATATGGGAAGCTTTACGGGTGAAAGCTGAGGGGGTTAAACAAATCAAGAAAAAAAAATTGCATTATTAAAAATGGAATTTGATTTGTTTGATAGTTTGAAAGGTGAATCTGTTAGGCAAATGATTGAATGATTTTGTCACCTAAAAATTGAACTTGAAAGATTTGGAATTGTGAAAACAAGAGAAGAAATAATTGAAAAGTAATTGAAGCGTTACCACGAGCTGATCAGTGGCAAACGTTTGTATTCATTTTGAAAAATGATGTTTTATATGACACAATTTCTCTTGATGTTTTGTTAGAAAAAATTGAGAGTCATGATCTTGAGTTACAAAAGCAAAGCAAGATGAGCAATTCGTCACATCATCAGAATGTTGGTCTGTATTACAAAGGCAATTTACCTTCGGTGAAAGCTGATAGTTCACCAAAGACAGCATTCGGTGGTGAGAAGATGAAAGAACCACAAACATGCTCATCAAGTTACAATTCTGGATATCATTCATCTTCAAAAGCAAGTCCTGAAGATTCTGAAGAAATTCTTTGCAACATTGCTCTTAAGTTGAAAAACTCTCCGGCTATGAGCATCAATGCAGCTAAACAGCAAATGAGCTTTCTTGCATCAGTTTTGGGATCGTATGAAGGTCTAGTTGCAGGCAAGATTGGAAACTCAGAATTGACCACAGAAGACTACGACCAGATAGACCCAGAAGAAATGGAACTCATCGATATTCGCTGGTGTTTAGCAAGCTGCATCTGCAGAGCTCAGAGATATATGGAAATTACAGGAAAACAGTCTCTTGGTGGTGTGATGTGTTCAAAATGTAACATATAAATTTCATCAAATGAGGCATAAAACTAACCCTTTTTTAGTACTAATGTTGGAAAAAGTGTGCTTTTGTATTACTTTTGTATTTTCAAGATTAAATGAGCTCAAATTAACAAAAGAAGCAAAAAGACATCAAAATCTAACATAAATAAAAGAAAAGGGACAAGACATGACATGCCCGACCCCACGACAACATTTTCCCAAGCAAAACAAGAGATCAGAAGCCTGAACACGCCCCGTGCTCAGCCAGCACGGGGGCGTGCCCAAGTGACAGCAGAAAAGACAAAGTGGTAGAAGCTTCTATTGCCCACCATGGGTCCGTGCTCAGCGGACACGGGGCCGTGGTCAACTATAAGATTCGCACAATCCAGGCAAATCTTCATAGTACAAAGATTCTTCTGCACACGGGGTCGTGCTCAGCGGACACGGGGGCGTGGTCAACTAATAAGACAAAGCTGCATTAAATGAAGAAAGAGAAGATGTGGACACGGGGCCGTGCCCACTAGACACGGGGCCGTGCCCGAGCTTCTGTTCAGCCTATAACTAGAAGTGCTTGGCTCAAGCTCAAACCATCCCTTGGCACACCACCTCTCTCACACTTCACCCACCACCCACCACCACCATAACACCATCATCCACCACCATCATCCATTGTCCATCGTAGAGTGTGTGAGTCGTCTCGGGATCCAAGATTGATCGTAAGAGTTCTTGACAATCAATGCCATGTTTGCCTAAGTCTCTTACATCACTTGGTGAAGACAAAGTGTCTAGTGTAATACTTTTTATTTCTAATCTTTTGCACTTTTTATTTGGTTTTGTATTAATGACTTTAATAACTAGTTGCTTATGTTGAAGGTGATCTTTCCTTATCGTTTGTCCGTGGTGTCTTGGCATTATTTTACTGTCTATATAAAATAAAAGATTTTCACCATTCATATCTCCACGGTCTATATGGAGGTATGTTGGCTACCTGGTCGGGGGTTAAGGGAACGGTTTGGTAAAGGTCTTGCCATTGTTCAGCGTTTAGAGGTCCTGCAATGGACCTGGGTCAAATTTAGTAGGACCTCCTTCAATACTTAACGGTATTGGATGGCGGGGGTCCAAACTCTTTGATCCCCTCATAAGTTAACTACTATTAATACTATAACCCGGCTATTTAGGACTGTATCCCTGCTGACTCAGACTACTTAGTCGAGGGTAACGTCACCTCCAAAAGAGGGGCCTACCATAATATTGCATTAATAACTTAATTAATTATCTTCCAATAATCCACCCTTTTAGGATTGTATCCTTGCTGACTCAAACTACTGGGGTGAGGGTAATGTCACCTTCAAAAGAGGGGCCTACTACAATAACTAAGATAATCTCTTAAATATGTGCAAAAGTGCGGAAATAATCAAAGGTTACACTAGATACGAGTCGGAACCAAGTGATTCATCTTGTCTATCTGTTTTTTTTTATTTTTTTTTTCAGCATTTTAGTTAGTTTCTATTTTTCTTAGTTTAAAACATTTTTTCTAAACTTTTTATTTTGATTAGACGTTGAGGATAAACTGGTACTAAAAGCTCTTGTGTCCTTGGACGACCTCGGTATCTTGCCAACACTATACTACGCTCACGATGGGTGCACTTGCCCATATGTGTGTTTAGTGTTAGTAAAATATCGTGTTTTATAAATTTAAAACTTGGCTAAAAATAAGTGTTAAAGGGGCTTAAAATATACACCTAATATATATAACACTTCACACGCATCAAGTTTTTTGCGCCGCTGCCGGGGACACAAGGATTTTAAGAAAGTTAGGAATCAACGGCCTAATCGTTTTTCTTATTTTTCATTTTTTTTAGGATTTTTTTTTAGTTTTTCAGCTTCTGCAGAACTCAGCACGGGTCGTGCCTGCTGAACACGCCCCGTGCCCAATCATTGGAACTGGCAATCCTGTTTTAAGTCAGACAGTAGGCTGAACACGGGGCCGTGCCCACTCAACACGCCCCCGTGCCCAAGTTTTAGTTACTGAAAACAGAACCTTAAGATCCCGACGGTTGGTAATTTCTGACACAACCATGAGTGATACTGATACTTTTTACTTTCGGCACTCTTATGGTACTATGTGGTGTCAATTATGTGGTGGTAATCATAAAGAATTAGAATGTTTTTTTTTCTAAATTATAAACCCCACTATATAGACCCATCTTTTCCTAGTATCCTTAAGAGGGGCGAAAGTAAAAATAATCCCTATCGCTCCCTCGAATGCGCCCAACCGGATATTCTAGGAGAAATGCTTCTCGATGAATTATTTCAACTAGAAGATCTAATTTTTAATTGGTTAAAAGAACTTAGGGAAGATTTCAATAATCTTTTCCAAGACAACAACCAAGAAGAGAGGTTGGAAACGCATTCAAACAACTTCATTGTTTCCAATGATACTTCTAACTCTAGTGAGGACTTGAGCGATAGTCGTCCCTGTGTCGATTGTGCCGTGAAGGACTCCCCATCGACTTCGTTCGATGCATACATAGACCTGAGCAATTCGACATACACCTTCTTTAACGAGAGCCCGGGAAAGGGTTGGACTTGTCCACCTACATATAGCATAGGAATCACCCTCACCGACAACCTCTTGCGTTCTCGTCTCAATCTAGAACAATTAAGGTATCTTAGGCACTTTGGGGTTGTTCCATCCAGTAAGGAACCGCCCGATCCGGAAAAGTTCCTTAAAAATAGACAAATTTCATAAAACAGTTTTCCGACACGGGGCCGTGCCCAGGTCAACACGCCCCCGTGTCCACCAAAAGATTCCCTTCTGACTTTTGTCAGAATATGGACAAAACGTGTCAGGATCTTGCCTGCACACGGGGCCGTGTCCAGCCGACACGGGGCCGTGTCCAGCACGCTGTCGTTTTCTATAAATGCAGCCAAGAACCCTGCACATTTGGACCATCCAGGGACAGAGATTTGAAAGGATTTTCTGACTTACCATCCTAGGTATGTTCTAAAAGAAGGTTCTTACAAGCATCTTGTCCTTTCCTCTTTTATCTTTTGCCTTCTTCTTCATCTTTCTTGCACCAAGAACTCCATTGAAGCTTGATTTCAAGCTTTGTTGTGATGTTTATTGAATTTTTGTTCAAGGAATCTTGTTAAAAATAAGTTACACAACATTGTTTTAAGTTATTTCTGCTCAAAAATCTTCATAAGTTAAGAAAATAGTTTAAAACCCCAAGATTCCTTGTTCTAAAAATTTGCAGAAAGTTGAACACGGGGCCGTGCTCATTGAGCACGGGGCCGTGCCCGTGGTACTGTTTCGTTAAAACGAACTGTTTTTGGTTTGTTTTCGTAGAATGTCTAGCCAAAACAGCGGAACCTCTTCTGCACACTCAAGGAACAGTCGACGGGAAAGGAGGCCATCGATTGAAGCAACTCTCGTAAGATACGTAATGGCGCTACGTGAAGCACTTGACGAAATGACTTCAGTAGAGGAGGTCCTCATTGACTGTATAAACTATCTCTCGGTGGGGTTGGAAAACAGTTTCCAGGAAATAAACCTCTTGCACCAGAGGTTAAACATTCTGGTAACTCCTCCTGTGGAACCAATCCTCCCTCAAGAGGATTGGAACCTCGCACTTGGAATCCAAAATCCTACTGGTTGGGACGACATCCCGGCGGAGCCTCCCCGTGAAGAACTCCAAGAGATTCCGGTGGAAGTTACACCTCCTCAAACCAATGCTCATGAGCCCGCTTTTCTTCTCCCCAGGGAGATCAAAGAGTGGCTCGCCGATGTATGAGGAGCCCATACACGAAGGAAGAAGTGTCAAGCCTCTTTTAACCGAGAAATCTATCTTTTCAGAAATTTTGCTAGTAGAATAAATAGTAGTCTAGAAACTTCTTGGATTGGATTTCTTGTGTTCCTTTGACCTAACTAGCTAATATTTTAATTTTTAGGACTATTATGTAATTCTCTCTATGATTAATGAATGATGGTTTTAGTTAAATTGGTGTTTGGAATGGTGTTGAAATGAATAAAACACACTTGAGATGGCAAAGGATGCAAGGGAAACTTGAACCAGCACTCCATACAGGAAAACAGAACCGTCCGACAAATTCTTCATTTACAGTAAGCTCGGCACGGGCCGTGTCCACCCAACACGGCCCCGTGCTGCACTGTCTGCAGAAAAAGACCCAGTTCAGGTAACTGGACACGGGCCGTGTTCACCCAACACGCCCCCATGTCCAGACTTCTGTTTCTCTTGTTTTAAATTTGTTACTGGCACTTGAACACGGGGCCGTGCCCGGATAACACGGGGCCGTGTTCAGCGCCCAGTAACACAATTTTTTTGCTTTTTCACACCTTTTACACATTCAATCAACCGAAAAACTTATTTTTGGGACACATTAAGGACAATGTGTAATTTAAGTGTGGGGGGGGGGGGGGATGCTAAAACCTTGAATCTTGCAAGTCCTAAATACAAGCCTTACACAAAACTCTATTGGAATCGCTAATCACCCCAAATTTTAAAAAAAAAAATTTCATTTTTTTCTTGTCTAGGTTTAACTCGGGAAATTCAAGTTCTCAAAAAGGTTATATTTTTACGAATTTACAACTGATAGCGTCGTGATAAAAAGAACCAACATAAGAAAATTATGAAAAGGCATGACAAGCTTAGTTAAAATTTGATTATATATACTTGATCACATAAAAACCCATTCCCACAAAAGTGAGTTTTGAGCCTTTATTGAGCATACAATTACATATCATTAGAACTAATTGCTCATTTTTCGTTTCTTGTGTGAATAGCCGCTTGGTTCTTACGACTCTAGAACTTGCCGTGACGATACATTCCCGGTCCTTACCAACTTAAACCCGAGTAAGTAAATGATGGAGGCATTAGGACTAACCCTTTTTTATTTTCTACACCATTATTTTTTTTTACCACCTACCCAAAATCCCCCTAGTTAGCCCCTTTGAGCCTAAACCTTTTCATTTCATAACCCAAACCAAACACCCTTTTACCCACCAAAACCTTTTTCATTTTTACCCCTTTGTTTTAGTAACGAGTTCGATTTTTCGTAAGACTTCAAAAAAAAAAAAAAAAAAAAAATTTGTGTTGATGATGAAGCAAAAGAAAATAAACAAACAAGTTCATCAAAAATAACTTTGTTTGAATAAATAGCTTCATCAAAATAAAAGTTACGAAAAAAAAATATAGGAAGTCTTATGAAAACCGACACTTGTTACGCTTTTCGCCTTTTTTTTTACTAACCACTAACCACCAACCCAACCACCTACCTTTAACCCAAGCCTAACCCTTTACCCACAAAGTCCTCTTGATATTTACAAAGGTATATAAGTTAAAAAGGAGGAGGATCGATTGCTTGGCAAGCCTATGGTAGGAGTAAGTTCCATGGCGCTCTCGAGTGATCCACAAAAATACATTTTCGGCCGAGTGTTGAGTGATCCCCGTGAGGTATGTGAACTTGTATATAAATAGAATTTTACAAAGGCATGTTATGCCCTAATAAGTAATTTCTCTTATGAAAAGTTTTAAATAAATCATGACGAATAGGATTGTAAATAAATAAAAATAAAATTAAATAAAGAATCTTGGAAATCCCGACACTCTACGACAAGCCCAAAAACCTTCTTCTCTACCCATTCCATTTGGGAGTGTAATAGCCACATATTAAAGAGTTTTGCTTGAGGACAAGCAAAGATTCAAGTGTGGGGGTATTTGATGTGTTCAAAATGTAACATATAAATTTCATCAATTGAGGCATAAAACTAACCCTTTTTTAGTACTAATATTGGAAAAAGTGTGCTTTTGTCTTCCTTTTGTATTTTCAGGATTAAATGAGCTCAAATTAACAAAACAAGCAAAAAGACATCAAAATCTAACATAAATACAAGAAAAGGGACAAGACATGACATGCCCGACCCCACGATAGCATTTTCCCAAGCAAAACAAGAGATCAGAAGCCTGAACACGCCCCGTGCTCAGCAAGCACGGGGGCGTGCCCAAGTGACAGCAGAAAAGACAAAGTGGTAGAAGCTTCTATTGCCCACCACGGGGCCATGCTCAGCGGACACGGGGCCGTGGTCAACTATAAGATTCGCACATTCCAGGAAAATCTTCATAGTACAAAGATTTATCTGCACACGGGGTCGTGCTCAGCGGACACGGGGGCGTGGTCAACTAATAAGACAAAGCTGCATTAAATGAAAAAAGAGAAGATGTGGACACGGGGCCGTGCCCACTAGACACGGGGCCGTGCCCGAGCTTCTGTTCAGCCTATAAATAGAAGTGCTTGGCTCAAGCTCAAACCATCCCTTGGCACACCACCTCTCTCACACTTCACCCACCACCCACCACCACCATAACACCATCATCCACCACCATCATCCATTGTCCATCGTAGAGTGTGTGAGTCGTCTCGGGATCCAAGATTGATCGTAAGAGTTCTTGACAATCAAGGCCATGTTTGCCTAAGTCTCTTACATCACTTGGTGAAGATAAAGTGTCTAGTGTAATACTTTTTATTTCTAATCTTTTGCACTTTTTATTTGGTTTTGTATTAATGACTTTAATAACTAGTTGCTTATGTTGAAGGTGATCTTTCCTTATCGTTTGTCCGTGGTGTCTTGGCTTTATTTTACTGTCTATATAAAATAAAAGATTTTCACCATTCATATCTCCACGGTCTATATGAAGGTATGTTGGCTACCTGGTCGGGGGTTAAGGGAGCGGTTTGGTAAAGGTCTTGCCATTGTTCAACGTTTAGAGGTCCTGCAATGGACCTGGTTCAAATTTAGTAGGACCTCCTTCAATACTTAACGGTATTGGATGGCGGGGGTCCAAACTCTTTGATCCCCTCATAAGTTAACTACTTTTAATACTATAACCCGGCTATTTAGGACTGTATCCCTGCTGACTCAGACTACTTAGTCGAGGGTAACGTCACCTCCAAAAGAGGGGCCTACCATAATATTGCATTAATAACTAAATTAATTATCTTCCAATAATCCACCCTTTTAGGATTGTATCCTTGTTGACTCAAACTACTGGGGTGAGGGTAACGTCACCTTCAAAAGAGGGGCTTACTACAATAACTAAGATAATCTCTTAAATATGTGCAAAAGTGCGGAAATAATCAAAGGTTACACTAGATACGAGTCGGAACCAAGTGATTCATCTTGTCTATCTGTTTTTTCTTTTTATTTTTATTTTCAGCATTTTAGTTAGTTTCTATTTTTCTTAGTTTAAAACATTTTTTCTAAACTTTTTATTTTGATTAGACGTTGAGGATAAACCGGTACTAAAAGCTCTTGTGTCCTTGGACGACCTCGGTATCTTGCCAACACTATACTACGCTCACGATGGGTGCACTTGCCCATATGTGTGTTTAGTGTTAGTAAAATATCGTGTTTTATAAATTTAAAACTTGGCTAAAAATAAGTGTTAAAGGGGCTTAAAATATACACCTAATATATATAACACTTCACACGCATCATGGTGCATCAACAAAACTTGGATTTGACAAGTCCAAGGTGACCTGCTTCAAATGTAAGCAAAAAGGTCATTTCAAGAGAGAATGCAATAATTCTACGGTTGGTGGAAATGAACATCCGTTCAATGACGATTATTACTGAAAGGCAATCTACCACCGAAGCAAAGAAGAGCCGAAAATGATTGAAGATAAACCTCGAGATAAGTCAAGAGCTTGTGCAGTAATCCATCATGATGAAGGATTTGACTGGAGTACAATTTGTCCAGAAGAAGATCGTTTGGAAAATATAGTTACAGCTCATGGCAAATCTATATCAAAGAACAATCATTATGTCTTTGTAGCTGAAATAAAAGAAGAAAACAAAGAAGAAAATGTTGTGGCTGAGATAAAAGAGAAAACCCGAGAAGAGATTTTGAAAGAGAAGACTGAAAGAGAAAGATTCATTGTGGGGTGCAGAATGGAGAAAATGCAGGAAGAGTATGAAAATGCAGTGACAAACAAAAGATGGGATAAGAAGCAAGAATGTTTTGTCAACAAACAAGGTGAACCGGTTGTTCCCAGAAGTGACATAGTTCATGATGATGTTCTTCTAGTAATTCCTCGATCCGGTGAATATTATTCTAATGTTGCAAGAGACAAGACATATGTAAAAAGACTGGATAAAATCATCAGGGATGCTATGACAACAAAACTAAGGAAGAGGAATGAAGAAAGAATGAAGAAGAATATTGAGAATCTGGTTGATGATTTGAAGAAGGTTGCGGAGAAAGAAAAGATTGTAGAAAAATTTGAGGTGAATGAAGAGGTTGAGAAAGCTGTTACTAAAAGACAGCAAGTTGAGGAAGCTGAGAAGAAAGTTGAAGTTTTGATTGAAGTGAAGGATGAGAATTTGAAGGTTGCTGATGTTGCTGGTGATGTTGGTGTTGATATTGAAGTTATTGATGAGAAGCAGCAGAAAGAAGCTTATCAGACAAAAGCAGCCGAGAACACCGAAGTGCCAATCACTGAGGTAAATTCTAATTCTGAAACTCAAATAAAAATCGTTGAACAGTGCAAGAAATACATGGAAATGTGCAGTGCTTGTACTGAAAAAGATGAAAAGATCAGAACAAGAGATCTTGAGTTCACAAAATTAGAAAAAGTTTTCAAAAATAAATGCAAAGAAATGTTGGAAAACGAAAAAGTTTTGAAAGATAATGATGAAAAACTTTCGAAAAAATGTAAAAAGTTAGAAAAAGAAAATGAAGTTTTGAAAGAAAATGTTTTGAAAAAGACAGAAGAATGTGATAAAAAAGAGAATGTTTTTCAGGAAATGAAAAAGGAATATGATTCAATAAAATTGGCTTATCATATTACAAAAGAATCATACGAAAAAGTAAAAAGTGAAATGAAACTTATTCAATCAAGATTGAAATATTGTTCTGAAACAACTGATACGTATAAGCGAAATTATGAAATAAAGCAACAAGTTGTTAATTCTTACATTGAATATGTTGCTAAGCTAAAGTGACAGATTGCTGATTTAGAACAGGATAATAACAAGTTAAAAAGTTATCACGCGTCGTCATATGTGCTTGAAAGAATTTTCAATATAAAACCGGAGGATAGTGAGTCTGAGCAAAACAAGAAAGGCATTGGCTCAGAGTTTCATCAAGTTCCACCACCGGAAAAGTTTGTATTTTATGATGATGAAAAGGTCGAAAAAGCTTTCAACATGGTAGATCAATTGCCAGATAACATTGACATAACCTATTCCAAATCTGATGATTCTAGTGATTCAGAGGTGGTAGGTAAGGTCGTTGAAAGTGTGTTGAAAGAAGAGTCAGTTGATACAGGTAATTCTGAATCACAGGATGAAAATGAAGGTAATTTTCATGATGGATATCTGAAAAACTCAAAATCCGAGAAAAATTTGAATGATGATTCAAAAGGATTGGTGTATACCATGATTGGATCGGACAAATTATTCTTAGATGTTGTATTTCCGATTCAGAACGTGATTTCAGAAAAGATTGATAAAGTTTTCAAAATGGTTGAGATTGAAAAGTCTGAGATTCCAAAGTTTGCTGGAAAAGGTCACAAAACTTTTTATAACAAACCTGGTTACAAGAAGAAAAACATGAAGGCTGGGCTGGGTTATAAGAAGAAGCAGAATTGGAAGAAAAGTGAAACACAAAATTTTCAGGCAAAAATGAATTTTGTTCAAGGATAAAGTTTTGAAGAAGAAAAAGAACTTCAATTTAAACGTCAGTCTAATGAAGAGTTCTATGCTCAAAAGAAAAAGCAACAACCACAAGTCAAAGATGTGTCCAAAAGAACATGTTTCAAATGTGATCAAATAGGACATCTTGCACAAAAGTGTCTAAATCCGAAATCTGTGGATGTTGACAAAAAGAAGTCTGATGATAATGAGAAAAAGAAATATGAGGATGTGAAACACAGGTCGACCAGATTTGATTCAAAACAAACTTGGAAGTACAACACAAACAAGTTTGCTTCGAATAAAACTTGGAAATCAAAACTGAATAGGTTCGATTCAAGACAGACCTGGAATTCTCACACACCCAGATTCAGAACAACTCAAAGTTGGAAAACGTCAGTTGATATGACAAAATCGAACGAGTTTTGGAAACCTAAAGTTGTTGTTCAAAATCAAAATGTTCAAAAAGAGTCACATTTTTACAAAAGAGGTACCCCGAAAGGTCAAACATGGAGTGTTAAGAAACAAGTGATTTCTGTAAAAGATGAAAAAGTTGAAGTCAAAGTTGAAAAAGTCTTTGATGACAAAGATTTTCCGAAACTGCATGATACATATTGTGTTGAAATGCCTAAGGTTCAACAGACCTGGGCTAAATTGTTCAAGTAATCAAGTAGTTTGAATGTGCAGGTGCTCAACATAATCAAAGATTGTGAGAATGGAAGTTGGAGCAGCCTGGCACAACGGGATGAGGAGGCTGCTGAATCCTGTGTTGGTTAAAACAGGAAGTTTGTTTGTTTTCTGTAAATAAATAAACAATATTTCAAAAACCCTAAAAAAATTGAAAAAATTCGGAAAACAAAAATATGTTTGTTTTTAAATTTGTAAAAAAATTTTTTTTGAAAAATTCAAAAGATGTTACTTGAATACGCAGAAACCCTCACGGCTGAACAAACATGATTAATTTCACAAGATTGAAACACGGTTTTCAAACTGTAAATATTAATGTGTTGTAAATCATGGGGGTATGTTATTTTTTCTGTAAAACAGAACATGAGATGCAGAAAATGGATGGCGAGACAAAGCTATCAGTATTGGTTGTCAAATTTTCTTTAAATGATTTTGCATTTTAGGGGGAGTAATATTGTTAGAAAATCCAAAAACATTTGAAAATTTGAAAAAGTCAAAAACATGATAAAATTCAAAAATTGAGTTTTTGTGTAAAAAGAGGAAATGATAGTACATCAGTAGACAGTTACAGTATGCTAAAGAAATGTAATGTTTAAATAGTGTTAAACAGTCTCACTGATGATATGCCGATAGGTTTTTATACATTTAGTAAACTTTTTCGGGATATAAACCTAAATTCAAACTTGCTTATTTCGTGGGGAACACTACTTGGATATATAGGTAACCCCTGAAATCTCGTTTGAAGGACCCCTCTTTCTGAGATACTAGGTCTTTATGTTTAGTGATATCTGGGGTATTATCCCAGGACTTCTAAGAGGAAATGATAGTACATCAGTAGACAGTTACAGTATGCTAAAGAAATGTAATGTTTAAATAGTGTTAAACAGTCTCACTGATGATATGCCGATAGGTTTTGTATACATTTAGTAAACTTTTTCGGGATATAAACCTAAATTCAAACTTGCTTATTTCGTGGGGAACACTACTTGGATATATAGGTAACCCCTGAAATCTCGTTTGAAGAACCCCTCTTTCTGAGATACTAGGTCTTTATGCTTAGTGATATCTGGGGTATTATCCCGGGACTTCTGATTTTGCGGAAGCAATGGCCTAGTCCCCGTATAATACTTTCTGCTTGCTTGAAATATAGCGCCACCCTCAGCAAAAATGATGAAACAATAAAATTGATAATCATTGCTGTTGAAGAAAAGATCCTCTAAAGGGGACACACCAAAAGTTGAAGCCGTCATCTCTCTGCTGAACAAAAGTTCTGACCTGAGCTCTCACGGTTCTTCGCAATTTAACCCCTTACAGATATCATCTAGGTATACTCACCTGTAAGACTGAATATTGGGATCTAGATACGGGAGTATATTCAAGAGGTGGGACACATGAATGAGTTTAAGTTCTTAATACACCTAATTTGTATCCTGAATCAGTTGAAATTTGTGTGAAAATTTAAGTGGATCAGTATATCGACAATCTAAGTGAATTGTTTAATTGTTACAGTGTTTTAAAGCTCAACGGTACTTGTGATTTGTCAGAAGCTGATATGATCCTCTGACGCAAACTCAAACAAAAATATTGTCTGTAAATATGTTTGTACATATTTCTTTACTGCTTTATATTTCAGAAATATAAAAAGATTTTTGATTCTGCTTTATTTTTTACAACTGATGTCTGAAATGCTGAGTTGCAAAATCTAAGTAAGCTGATTGTGTTTCTGAAAATAAAACAAGTGCATTAATTTGAAACTTGAGTTTTTAACAAAAATCAAAAATAGTTTGTAATATCTCCAAGGTCATTAGTTTGGACTTGGATGATTAACTATGAGGGATTTGGATGCTTATATTGTTAAAATCTATGAAATAGAGCCAGTTTTTTTATCCTGAAATTGCCAAATCATAAAATTTGTTGATAGAGGAAATTGAATTGCCAGGTTACGATTACTAGAAATTTAAAATGTTGTTACTTATAAATGTATGAATGATTGCAGATAATGTACCAGACTATGATCCTAAAAGCTAAGTCTAAGGGGGAGTCTGAAGACGAGCTTAAAGCAAGGGGTGCTTGTAACCTGAAAGCAAGGTGTCGATCCCTAAAAGCACGGAAGCTTGACGAAAGGGGGAGCCTGAAGAAGCTGTTAGTGTTAGAGCCAGAGACAGAGTATGAAGACTGATCAAGACTGAAGATGTGTCATGATAAAGACTCGACACTGAAGACTTCGTCAACATCCAAGGGGGAGTCTGTTAGTTCATTATGTCTATTGACTTCGTCTTGTATCGAGTCATGTAACGAGATAGGATAGGATAATCAGTGCTCGGGGTGCTAGAAACAGTTTTTAGTGGATTTAATGTTAATTCTGCTTGAAATGGCCAAAGGCAAGTTCAAGCGAAATTAACATTGTTAATTCCGCTTGAACATGACTTGGTCCATTTCAAGCGGAATCACATCCATTATAAATAGGGAGCATGTCCGTTTCATTTGAAACGGAATTAGGGTCTTGTGTTCGGTAACGAAGTGCTGCCGAATCGTCTCCAGGTGCTGTAATTCTATCAGATTAATACAAGAGACATTTAAAGTGTATCGAGCGTCCGTGTCATTGATTCCTCCTTTGATTCGGATAAACAACTCTTCTGATCGACTCATTCAGGTCGTACAACGATCCTACACCAGGTAAGAGTGACTGGTCTGATTATGTGGATTTGTACGAACACTCTAGCCTTAGACAAAAAACTCAGGGTACAGGCACCCACCCTTCCGGATTGCACGTGTTCACATTATTTAGACTCAAACTTTGACGAGATTTGAAAACTTTAAAGGCGTAAAGCCTAAAAACTAATCATCTAAGGATAGATGATCGATTTTCAAATGAAATTGAGATTTGTGTACTTGTTTTGGTAGTCACCTAAGGATAGGTGATAGTATTGTTTTAAGATCTAAACACAAGGTAACTTGTGTTAAGGTCCTAGGAAGGTTATAGTCTAGGTCAAAATTTTACTAATAACGTAATTCCCTATAACCATGACCTCTGATACCAACTCTTATGTCACACCCCGACCATGTAAAACAACAAATCGTGGCGGAAACGTCGGGGAGTGTTGTAACAGAATCATTGTTTCACAACACATGGAAATTAGAATATTGTTTTATTACATAAAAAGTTACATTGTCTTGGAATTTGATCAACAAACAGTACAATTGCCGTTCATGTTTTATAATTACTAAGTCCCATGTCCATCCTATGTAAAGCAATCAACAGTCGTCACGAAATAAAACCTGAAACATATGTGAAAGTAAATACGTCAGCATAAAAATGCCTGTTAGTAACATAGGTTTTGTGAATTAGATTCATGGCTTTGGATCATATAAGAAAATATTATATGTTTATAAAAGTAGCCATGAATCCTTGATAAAAGTTTGGTTTCAAGAACACTTTGCATTGATATAAAAGTTGTAGTATACATAAAAATATACCTTGGTTTTAAGAAAGTCGGATAAGTAATATATTAAAATATATTTTAGTTTCAAAACAGTTAAACAGATAGTATATCAAATATACTTTAGTTGTTTAAATAATAGTTTTCGGTAGTATATCATAAGTATACTTTGGTTTGGTATATAACATATCAACTATGTTTCAGTAAATAACAAAATATATGTTGGATTTGTACTTAGTATATCAAATTATACTTTAGTAAATAATAGCATATCAAATTATGCTTTGGCAAACAGTATCACGTTGGTAGTATATCGAAATATACCATAAATCGCGATTTAGCAATACATTCAAACCTTAGTGCATTAAACTACACTTTAGAGACTATAGAAATTCCACAAAGGCAAATTCTATTTGGATAAAATTTGGTTTCTGACATTCCATACAACAGGAATGGGGTGTCTAGTCCTATAGCGCTATATCGTACCACCAATCGGCTTGATCATTGTTAATGAATGTATAAATAACAGTACAAATGAACAATTAGTTCTAACAAACCTTGGAAATCAGTCGTTTAAACCATAGATAATAGTTCAATTCGTCAAAAGATAGTACTTATGCATGTGAAATCATATAGTCGAAATCATGAAAATAATGAATAGGCACATATGAATCACCCCAAAACATTTGAAAACGTAAAAGAGGGGACTATGTACTCACCTTTGGGTGTGTTTTTATAGGTTAACACAATCCCTCAAATTGTTTATTCGTCCTAAATTAAATAAGAACGATTTAATAATAAAAACAAAAATACATAAGTTTCTCCGATACTTAGAATTTTCACATAACTTTGAGATTTTCTCGAAAAGTTATTATTTTTTATTATATTAGTGTATTTATGTATATATGAGTTCATATACATATTTTAAGGACTTTGCGACTTGAACGATTTTATTGGTGACTCTCATCATGTTATAAGCAATATATCTACGATTTGCGCGTCGTAATATATATACTCAAACGTAACATACTAATAATAGCGTAATACACATAATCTTGTCAAGTATTCTTATGTACAAGTGCCTAAAGCACACTATCATATCAACATCATTTTATATGAATCTAAATGCAACAAATATGCAACTTATTCATGTTTATTTGCTAATGTATTTGAAAATTTATTATATCATGCATATATCATCAAAACCCTTGCATTTTAACTCTCATTCAAAACTGAGTTGTTTTCGGGAATTTTAATAAAATAATTAACTTACTCCAAAAATTCCCAAATTTTTATAGAATGTTTTAAACGATCTAATTATTATTCTGTAAAAATATCAGGATCCAATTCATTACCAATATTTTATAAAAAATCATTTACCGGACTGCAATCAGATTCATCACTTTCTGACTGCAGTCCACGGAATAATTTATTTAAAATTCATCGTAAGTCCGATTGATAAAATTCTAGTGGGAGAATTACAACGACATCAGTGGTCATCTACAGTACAAATTTCATGAGCTAATTCTACACAGATTTTCTGCAGTAAAAATGGAGCTTTTGCTGCAGTACAAAACGGACCTTTAAAAATAGTAAACAACCTCGAAAAAATATGATTCTAGTGCCATTTGATTCGTTTTTCGAAAACATATAATTTAGACTTCAGAAAATCGATTTTTCGATTTAAAACGGTCCGTTTACAGCCAACTGAAGTTGGCTGTAAATGTTACTCAGCATGCTGTTAATCGCTTAAATGTTACTAAAACATGCAAGCAAATATCCTAAACAAGTGTTTATCAAGAAATCAAACTTCAAAACTCATACACCCATATATATATATATACTGTTTATATACACACATAAACATCACCATTTTTATTTGTATCAAGACCCATTTCATTTTAGATTTCAAGTTTTGTGAAAATTCCAAGATTCAAGAGAAACTTCAAATCATCAAGAACAACCAAGAATCAAGAGTATGATTTAAACATAAATGTTATACCTTCAAGATTCAAGTAAGTTGTTGGATGAGGTTTTGATGACGTGGAGCTTGAAATCACTTGAAAGCACCTTGGAAACACCTTAGGATCTTCACACTAACTTGAAATATGCTTGGAATGAGCTTGATAATGAAGAACAAGGTTGCAAAAGATGAAGATAGAGAGAGAGAAAGGGGGTTACGGTTGGGAGGGAGAGAGAGTGAGGGTGATGGAGTGTTGTGAAGATATGAAGTGATCTTGGAAGGATTTATAAGGATATGGAAGATGTAGGAAGATGGCATGCATTAACAGGTGTCCAAACAAGGATCAAATAGAATATTGCAAAATCTAGGAAATATTTTGGTGGGGGCCACACCATATGGTGACCGTAAGTTGTAGGGGGGGGGGGGGTAAGTGTAAATTTTGAATGGTAAAAATAGATATAAACAGGTATTTAACTGGGTACCGGGTATTTTATCTAGCGTTTAAATCCCGGTTTATGGCGTTCTAAATTATTTTTATTAATCTATAAAAATAAACTCGCCAAAATATTACTGAAATAAATTTCAGTTGCCGAGACTGGCTGTGTTGTCTGCGTTTTGCAGTATAAGCAATGTGTTGCGCAGTAACACTCGGTACGTGTTTAAACTTGAAAAATAACGTTTTTAAGCGTTTTAATTTATTTTTCAACACGAACCTGATTAAAATAAAATTTTAATCATAACAGAATATTTTTGGGGTTTAAATATTATCCGGGCGGTAACCAACGTTCGTTTCGCAGTTTTGTCATAAATAGTTCTAAAGTTCGAATAAACATGTTTTTGCCATACCGAATCCTTCGAAACTTATTTCTAAGTTATGTAAAAGACATTTAGGGTATGTTTAGCCTATGTCACTGTTCTGGAGTGTTTGTTGCATTAAACTGGTTATATTTACGCATCAGATCGCGTATAACCTTCCAGAAAGCGATTTAAAGCTCGAAATCGAACAAGAATTGATATGTGCAAACGATACACATATTTATACAAATCCCAAGTATGAAATACAATATTTCATTGGTTTGGTATTTGTTTGATGGTTGAAGTGACACAGGTGTCACAACTGCTTTGGCACAGGCGATTGGGGCATGTAAATTTCAAAAAAATGAACAAACTCTCTAAGTTAAACTTAGTAAGAGGTCTTCCGATAAAAGAATTTCATTTTTCTGAAAAATGTATAGCATGCGCCCAAGGAAAGCAACACAAGAAATCGCACAAGTCCAAAGCAGTGAACACGATTACTGTGCCTCTTTAGTTGATGCATATGGATCTTTTTGGTCCAATAAGTGTTAAGAGTCTTGCTAAAAGTTCTTACTGTTTGGTGATTACAGATGATTTCTCTCTTTTTTCATGGGTTTATTTTCTTGAAACCAAAAGTGAGACAACTGATATCCTTAAGTCATTCATTCCCTTGATCGAAAATGTGACCAGATTGAAAGTGAAGTCGATCAGAAGTGATAATGGTTCCAAATTCAAAAATCAAACCCTCATATCCTTCTGTGCAGAAAAGGGAATTCATCTTCAATACAGTGCAGCTAGAACTCCTCAACAAAATGGAGTCGCTGAACGAAAGAACAGAACTTTGATCGAAGCCGCGAGAACCATGCTGGTGGATTCAAAGCTTCCAATCATCTTTTGGGCAGAAGCGGTAAATACAACATGCTATGTTCTTAACAGAGCTCTCATTGTAAAGCCTCACGGAAAAAATGCATATGAACTTCTCTTCAAAAGGAAACCGCTTATTGATTTCATCAGACCGTTTGGATGTTCTTGTACTCTTCTAAACACTCAAGAGAATCTCATCAAGTTTGAAGCAGTGGGTGATATCTGCTACTTCATGGGATATTCATCCACTCAGAAAGCCTACAGAGTCTACAACAAAAGAATAAAGATGGTGATTGGATCTTATTACGTTGACTTCCAAGAAGGAAACTACACTAACACTGGAAGTACTCCCGATTGGTTTTATGATGTGGGTGTGATTTTCAACACCTTCGAAATTCCAGAAGATGTTCCAGAAGCAGGACCTGCAGAAGCTGCTCAAGTTGAACCTCTGTTTGATTCTTCAGATATTGGTTTAACTCCTTTCACTACCCGTTTCTCTCCATTCTCTGCTGATCCACTTCTCTCTGTGGATGAAGTAAATGGTGACACTTCGCCTGAGAACACCCCTGAAAATGGTGCTTCTTCTTCACAGGTGAATGTGGATGAACCAACTCAGGAAGATGATCCTCCAGTAATCTACGTTGATGAACACTTCACCAACCTTCCGCAGCAAATTGAGACTCACACAAATGCAGGATACAACTCAAATCGCAATTATCCTCTTGAGAATGTCATAGGTGCCGTAGAAGAAGGAGTACGTACACGTGGTCAGTCATCAAGCATCAACAAAGGGTCTATGCAGCTTTTCTCTCGCAGTCTGTACCTCATGACATTGAAGAAGCCATTCAAGACTCCAGTTGGGTTCAGGCTATGCATTAAGAACTATCTCAATTTCGCAAACTCAAAGTTTGGGAGTTAGTAGATTTACCTGTGGGAAAGTTTCTGATTGGTACAAAATGGGTCTTTCGCAACAAGATGGATGATCATGGAGTAGTGATCAAGAACAAGGCTAGATTGGTGGTGCAAGGTTTTCGTCAGGAGGAAGGAATTGATTACGAAGAAGTTTTTGCTCCAGTTGCAAGATTGGAGGCAATCAAAATATTCCTGGCATACGCATCATACAGGAATTTCAAAGTTTTCCAGATGGACGTAAAGAGTGCTTTTCTGTATGGCAAGGTAAAGGAAGAAGTCTACGTGTGTAGGCCTCCGGGATTCGAAGATCCTCATTTTCCAGGTCGCTACTACAAGTTGGACAAAGCCCTCTATGGTCTTCACCAAGCTCCAAGTGCTTGGTATGAGACTTTGTCAACTTATCTTTTGAAGTGTGGGTACACTAGAGGAATGATCGACATGACTCTCTTCACCAAATGAATCAGAGAAGACATAATACTGGTTCAGATTTATGTGGACGATATCATCTTCGGGTCAACTAATGAGGAGTTATGTAAAGAATTCGAGACCGTGATGAAGGCAAAGTTTGAAATGAGCATGATGGGAGAACTCACGTTCTTCCAAGGGTTAGAAGTGAAGCAAAAGGAGGACAGCATTCTTATTCATCAGGCTAAGTACATTTGGGATATTCTCGCAAAGTACAACATGAACGACTGCAAAGTTGCGAGCACCCCTTTCGCCTCACAGACGGAGCTTACTCTAGATCCTCAAGAAAAACCAGTGAATAAGTCCTTCTACCGTTCCATGATAGGCTCTCTGATGTACTTAACTGCAAGCAGACCTGACATTATGTGGGTAGTCTATCTCTGTGCTCGTTTTCAGACAAATCCCAAATAATCACATGAAATCGCCGTGAAGCGCATCTTCCGCTATCTTAAAGGAACTCCGAAACTAGGTCTTTGGTATCCTAAAGATAGTAATTTTGATCTCATTGCTTATTCTGACAGTGATCATGCAGGTTGTAAAGTGGATCGCAGGTTTGTATCAGGAGGATGTCAATTCTTGGGAAATCGTTTGATCTCTTGGCAAGCAAGAAGCAGACAACTGTGTCCACCTCCACCGCTCAAGCTGAGTACACTGCGGCCTACAGTTGCTGTTCACAAGTTCTCTGGATACAAAATCAGTTGTTGGATTATGGAATCAACATCATGAAAACTCCTATATTCATCGACAATGAAACAAGTCTGGGAATTGTGAAGAATCCCATCCACCACTCAAGAACAAAGCATATCGAAATTCGTATTCACGCAATTCGAGATGTCTACGAGAAAGGATACATTCAAGTGGTGCCGGTGGATACAACACAGCAACGGGCTGAGATTTTCACGAAAGCCTTTGATAAAACCCGATTCAACCAGTTGGTAACCTGGTTGGAAATGGTTAATTTCCTTGAGTGGAAATGAATCTTGTTTTCCAAAATCGTTTGTAAATACTCTATCTTTTGTCCACATTGAAAAAAAAAGTTTGTTAAAAGTAAAACAAGTATCGTAAAATGTTGCTCACCAAAAAGATTTTCTGAACTTTAAAATTTCATTTTCGGGCAATGGACTTTCGAAAATAAAGATTTTAGGGGGGATATTCTAGAAAATCAAAATTAGATGCTTGTGTCTGACTCCTATTAGAGGAAATGATAGAAAATTGCTAACACTTTGTCATTTTCTGAAAAACAGAAAAGAAAGAAATCGGGGTACCAGGCAACGACGTGTCGGTAGATTCAGCAATACCAACGAGTAAACTTCTGTTAGGGAGCAAAAGATAACATCTACACAAGGATTCTGGCTTTTCTCAGGCATTACGCATCATTGTGGGTAACACGTTGCGGCATATGGCTTAATGGTCTTAAATCTTGCGTTGATAGATTTCCAAAGTCTGAGATTTCGGGTCTTTATATTGGTATTTCATTCGGGGATATCATAGTTGTTCTTCTGCTGCATCCAGATACATGCTGACCTAGACGCTATGATATCTTTTCAAGAAAAGAGCCAAAAAAAAGGCCAAAACCTTAAAACAGATTAGTTTGGTCTCTCTTCTGTACGAAAGTACTGACCTGTTCACCATACTATCTATCATCAAATCGTACCAAATCTGGTATCTGTCTCCGCCCTCGGTAGTTTTTGAGTTCTCTATTGTATGAAAGTACTAACCTGATCACCAACTCTATCGTTGAAATGTAAAACGAATGAATCCAATATACTCACCTGTTATGATGAATCTTTGTGCATACCTTGATCGCGGGGGTATGTCCTGATGTGGGACTCACGGGCGTAATGATTCTATTCTCAATAGCTTGTGTGGGGGCCATAGAAGTCTTGTTAATATTACCAAAAACATGATAAACGCGCTCTCCGAAGGCATGTTGAAAGAAGGATGCATGGATTTAAGTGGACAAACATACTGGCAGTTTTTCTTATACCTTGATTAGCTAATAATAATAAATAAGGATATGACAAGTGTTGACAATGTGATCCTCTACAGGTAAGTCAGCGAGCGTCAAAAGAAACAAGAAAATCAGCAAAAATGGAACCTCCCAGAGTTGAAAAATGAAGTTCGGAGTCAAAATGACCCAAATATTCTCTAGTTTGTGAATATTTCATGATTTCTATTATTTTAAACAAAATTGGTCATGTTTTTCGAGAAAGTTTGAAATTTACGAGCGTATTTAAACTTGACTTTGAAATTTGGTTGTGAACATAGTATGGCGGCGGAATTAAGATTCCAGCGAAATTACCATTTTCGCTGGCTATCCTAAAACCGTCTATAAAACACATGTAACCGACCACTTTTCAAAAACACCTTCGCTGTTTCTTTCTCTAAATCTTCGGTTAACAACACAAGATTCATTCCACTGTCTCATTGTCTCATTATTTGTTCAAGATCTTTAGGTAATCGATCCTTTATCTATGTGTGATGTTTTGATCCTTCATATTAGTTTCTTTCGATCTCTTGATTGTTGGTAAAGATCATCAATTAAGTTTCAGAAAATCAAGATCTTTAGAATGTTTGAAACGTATATGACCGGATTTCCGAAGGTTCTGTGATAGGATTTGATCTAATTTCAACCATAGATTATGAATCATGTTTTGACATTAGTATTAGTTAGGGTTTTTCAAAGGGTTTATCAAGAAAATTATGATGTTAGCGAAATTATGATGAGTCTAGCGATGAATGTGGCGAAATTAGCACAAATCAAGGAATTTCAAAAGTCTCGAACGCGAGTTCGAGCAACCGATTTATTTCGCCGGTAAGTCGGCCTAGACGAATGTCTTCGCTGTTGAACGTGTTACGAGACCAAACTATGTCTTCGCTGAAGATCATTAGCGAAATTAAATTCATATCACATGTTTATTGCCGGCGAAAACATCCGATGCCCACTTCTGTCACCGGCGAAGATATCCTATCCGTGTTATAACCATCAGCGAAAACTTGGCTTGTCTCCTTAGTCGTTGCCGGCGAAAACACACGTGATCAGATATTGTCGCCGGCGAAATTACTCGGTCTCGATAACAATCATCAGCGAAGATAACCTTTTTGGGTTATCAGCGATTTTGATTCTTATTTTTTTAAAAGTTTTGTAAATATTTTTTAATACTAAATTCAAATTATCTTTTATATAACCTAATATGTTTTGTAAATATTATCAAACTTCATATATTCTTATACCTAGGTGTAAATATTGTCGTAAAAAGATTCTAACTTCGCTCGTTTGTTGTGACAGAAACAGGATGGTGAAAATTGTCGAGTGGGATAAGACTCTGAAGCATAATCAGAATGTCAAACTTGAGTAAGTACCACATGATTTTGAAGACGTGGCAAAATGGATACAATCAAGCAGGATAAGTTACGCGGTTCAAACAGAAGTTCCTATTTATCGAATTCATATTCAAGAATTCTAGCAAACAGCAAAACCTAAAACTATTAACAATGCCAGAGGGATATCTGCAACAGTCCGCAACAAACGTGTAATTGTAACTGAAGAAAGGATTCGCACTGTTTTGAAACTGGGAGATAACGCACAAGATCCAATCAGCTTGAACAAGGATGATGTTTTGGATGGCTTTCGTGGTATGGGGTACGTGGGAGACTTTAGTCAAAAGAAGGAGATCAAAAGAAATGGGCTGACGAGGGATTGGAGGTTCATAGTACACGTAATTGCCATGAGTATAGCTCATCGTAAAGGTGGATATGACGGCCTGAATCTGGAGTGGTCGGGAGCAATGTTGAACTTATGTTTGAATCAAAAGTTCAACCTCTCTGGACTAATCTTCAACTACATGCTCGAGAATACAAGAGGACATACTTGGGCAATATATCCCAGATTTATTCAGATGCTGATCAACGATCAATATGACAAACTGCCGCATGATGGAGGCCTCTTCACCTTTCATGTTCCCACCAGTAGACAATATACAGAGATCAAAACGAACGAATGGGTGATGTTACACGAATGGATGTATATTGCTGAAAGATTGCCGTTGGTCAAATCAGCTTATAAAAAGTACAGAGAGGCAGTTCAAGCAAAACAACAAAGAATCGCGCAAGCTGAGGAAGAGGTCGTAGAAAAAGAAGAAGAACAGTTGAAAAGAAAAAGAAAAGGAAAGCAGGCGGCCGACGACGAACCTCCAAAGAAGAAGAAATCCTCAGAAAACCCAGAAAGACTTATGGGAGCAAGCTTCAGAGCTGCAGATTCAGAAGAACATCCTCGTTACATTCAAGATATGCAGGAAATTCATGCAATGCAAGAAAAGGAAAAGAGAGAAAAGAAGCTTGCAAGACGAGAAATGTCGAAATCTGAAAGACCAGTTGTAGTAACAGAAGAAGAACAAACATTGGAAGAGTTTTTTTGTTGATACACTATTAACCGATCAAGAAGAAACCTCTGCAAGCAAATCAACTCCCCCTAATAAAACCGATGAAGGACCTTCTAGGTTTCCCCAAGTGAAACCCACAAGGATTTCAAAACCTCCTGTGCCTCCACAAAGAATTCGTCCATTTCAAGATCTGTACTACAAACTCGTCAAAGAGATCGGTGCAACTCCAGCTAAAGAAATCTGCCTCCTTAAGAACCAAGTAAATGATACAAACATCCTAAGAGAAAAGCTGAAGGAACAAAGAAAGAAGAACAGAGAATTGCATGCCTATGGCACTGGACAATCGCAGTACATAAGGTTTCAGCAGCATGGAATAGAGAAGCTATACAGAATGATGAAGAAAATATTTGCAAAAATTGAGATAGAGCCCATGTTCTCTTTTGCAGAAATCTTCGACTTTGAGGCCTTTAAAGAGGAGGAAACAAATAGAAAGAAGAAAGAAGCTGAAACAAAGAAACGTCGTCTTGAGTCGACAGAAAAAGTAACTGAAAGAGACGATAGCGACGAAGAAGAAATGGACAAAGATGAAATGCCTGCAAGATTTATAGAGCGGGGATTGGAAGAGGAAGTTGTTTATGAACAGGAAGATGGAAAGACATTCACCCCACAGCACCCAGAATGGTTTAGAAGGGAAAGAGAAAAGCTTCCTGATTTTTATCAGGTAGCAACTGTTGAGAAGACAGAAGCTACTGATAAAATCATTATCTGGATGTATAGCAATCTCAAGGGGATGTTTGTGGTCAAACGAAGAGGCGGTGTGATTCAGTACTTTAGAACTGGGTATGATCTGTTTTCTCTTCCCAGGTGGGATCTTCGTGAACTTGGCCAACTGGATATGTTAAATCCAGAGGATAGAAGCGTTGGGGGGGGGGGACTTTGAGCGCATAATTGCGAAAGAATGCAATAAAGGTTTCCCAATTTTCAAGCCGCAGCGTCCCATAAGGAGAGTATCCAAAATAACAAAAGATCCTATTACTGGAAAAGGCAAAGTGACGTGGGTTATCAACCCTGCAAAAGTTGTCACAAGAATTAAGCTCCCAGATGAAGTTCCAGTTTGTCTAAACAACTTCAAGAAGTGGTTTTATGATAGCCATACTGGTGAAGCGGTGATCCGATCAAACGAAAATGAAGATATTAGAATATTGGATCCAATGGATGTCTTCATGTTCGAACTCTCTGATTTAACGGTGCTGAATGCAAATCGTATAAATGTTGGAACTGGAAACGCCAATCTAGAAGAGGCCATGCTGTTTCAGAGGGCAGTGGATAGAGCCTGGAAGAGAAAATGAGAGATGCTCGATATCGTTGATAAGATCGAGAAAAGAAAGGATGCAGATGCAAAGAAAAATGAAAAAAGGAAGAAGAAAAAGCACGAGAAAAAGAAAGAAAAGTCTTCCTCATCGACAAAAGAGCCCACCACAACTTCTCAAGCAACGTTATCACCTCCGGCCTCATCCACATATGAGGCCATTATGGAGGAACCACCATCAACAAGTGAAGCTGTTTTAACACAAGAAACTCCCGCAACAACGACCTAGGTACATGCAACACCAGAAGCAACAGGGAATGCAGAAGTCCCTCCAGAGCCAGAAAAGAAAGCTGCAGACAATCCAGTGGAAACTACTGAAGAATGAAAAACAAGTATGCAACGATCTAGGGGGGATATTGTTGGAGCTTATGAGATCGTTGATACTTGCACTGGATTAGTTTTGATGTATTTTGTTGCTTATTTGAAGTCTAGGGACTTGTTTTGTTATTGTATGAAAGTAGCAAACCTGACCTAGTGTAGTTAAGATGCCAGTATAATTATAATTATGCTGGCAAGTCAGGATCTATATAAACCATTGTATTGTTGCCCTAGCCAAGCTTTTGGCCACTCTTGGTGAATATTAGTGTTGTTTACATTTCAATCTCTACACATTGTGCTTAATCTGATTTCCAAGGTGCTTTATTGTTTATCTTATTGTTTGGATTCAATACAACACTTGTTGTATTCATCAAACCACTAGCTTCATCTTCATTCTTGATTCTTCTTAACTTTTTCATAGTACAAACACCTAATCAATAGGTGTTTTGGACTAAAACAATCAACCACTATGATCCGGATTGATATTGGGATCTACAATCATCTCCATTCTCCCTTTCTCACCACCGCCACAATCAACCCAACCACCACCTCCATCTCCCTTTCTCACCACCGCCAACATCAACCCAACCACCACCTCCTTCCCCCTTTCTCACCACCGCCACAACCAACCCAACAACCACATCCTTCTCCCTTTCTCACCACCGCCAACATCAACCCAACCACCACCTCCTTCCCCCTTTCTCACCACCGCCACAACCAACCCAGCCACCACCTCCTTCTCCCTTTCTCACCACCGCCAACATCAACCCAACCACAACCTCCTTCCCCCTTTCTCACCACCGCCACAACCAACCCAACCACCACCTCCTTCTCCCTTTCTCACCACTACCACAACCAACCCAGCCACCACCTCGTTCTTAACATCAAAACCCAACATCGATCTACCAAATCCACATCATCAAAATGTTGCCATCTCTCTATCACCACCGCCACAACCAACTATTGCCATCTCTCTATCGCCTAAAAATCCAGATCTGAAAAAAAGTAGTTGTCCACCACTAGCGATTGACCATCAGTGGAGGCGAAGGCGAACTTCAACTGCCCATCATCCATCACTGTCTTCGATTGACAAACAGTTGCACTGCCGGGGGTTGCGGTGCTTCAAATTTAGCCGGAAAAACATTGTGGTTGTGGCCGGTGTTTCAAGGCACATTTGACAAAATGATGGGGGTGACAACAATGTGTAGATAATGTTTTAACTAGAAAACGTGTTTCAGAATTTACCAGAATTACATCGGTTGTGGTAGCCTGAGAATAATGTTGGTGATGGTAAGAGTGATGGGCAAAGAACTCTGGATCACCATTGGTTTTAGGTATTTGTGGTGAAGTAAAGGATTTTGTAAAACAGGCCCCTATAGTTTAATGGATGTTTCAATATAAAGCTTAAACTTTTTATCTCACATACTAACTTGCCACGTCAGCATGCCACGTTGGACAAAATGGCCACGTCAGCAAAAAGAACTAACCCAGTTAGTGTTTATTTAACGACGGGGTGACACAACAACCCAAGTGTTAAGTTGGGAGTGGTGGGAGCCAAAGTCAAAGTTGAGAGTGCCAGCGGCCAAATGACAATAGTTGGGGGTGTTTAAATTCATTAACCCTATTTTTAAAGTTGTAATTTTATTGAGAAGTATTCTTTATTTATTTTGTAAATTCATTATTGTTTAACTGATTATTTTTGCCTTATTTAAAAAAATAAGTCATATCTGTCACACCCCCAAAATACACACGCGGAGTATCACCGCTTGGAGGCGTGACTGACCAGGATCAAGCCACCAATCATATTAAACAAGCATGTAATGTAAACATAATTCAACCAAACAATATGAAAGGTGTTCAAAAACCAAAGCATAGTTAAGTGTTTAGCGGAAGCATAATTGTAAAACCCATAGCAAGTATTAAGTATGAAATAAAGTAATGTTTAAAGCATGGCACACACTGCCATGTCCCACAACGACTGTTCCTCCCTGTGCAAGCTCCATGAGTACCTAATGACCTGTAAGGCATGTAGAAACGAATCAACAACAAAGTTGAGTGAGTTCACAGTTGGTTGTTTGGTTATAGTATTCATTTCGTAAATCGTATGTTCGTTTTAATCCGTATCGCGGCCAATCAAGGCATGTGTGCGATGATTAGTGGGGGCTTCCCATGTGTTACTAGACCACGCGTATCGACTGCTACGAAAATGTAAGAGGTGCCCTAAGTCAATGTCTATCAGCATTGACCCTTTGCCCATAGTCCATTAGTACACGCCCGTCCGCCTGGCACGGTGTGAGGTTTGTTAAACCTAATAGCGCTATTAACTAATGAACCGCTCGCCATTGGCCTCGGCGATTAAGTCGATAAATGAGGGACTTCCTTTGATAGAGGTGATGGTCTTATGATCGTGTACGTATGCTTTACGTACGTGCCTTTCAATCCGAGGACAGTAGTAAGTATAACTGTACGTAGGTTTTACGTACGTGCCCTTCAATCCGAGGACAGTAGTAATTAGTTTAATAGTAATGGTTGTACGAGTAGTTATTAAATCCCATTCCCAACCCCTGGGAATCCCATGCCTTGGCTAGTGTGAACTCACCTTGGTTTGCTCGGTATGCTAAATTATGTGCCCACAAATAATCAGTCAAGTCCTATAGTTATGCACGTATACTCAATCAGTTCAAGTTCGTAATGATTCACATGCAATCAATACCACAAGGTGCTTTTGGCAGTTAACATCATGCATCATACAACAGTTAATCACATGCATACAATTCATGTTTCATCGATCATCAACGTCGAGTAGCGTATAACAAACATTCAAATCCATCATCGTTTAACATTACACATACGAACAATTAACATGTGTAAAAACTCAAGCGATTAATGGCATTATACATACAGAAACTTATCAATCTATTAATTAAGCACACAAAATTTATTCATGTAAAACCCTACTCCTATCTCACGAAAATCATAAGAACCCTTGTCTTGTCATATATCAGATTCCACCTTCACAAATATAATATCATTTCATCATTTACTTCACATGTTATTAATCATAACAACCATGTGCTCCTAATATTAAAACCCTAAACTATTCTGACAACACTATTAGGATAGGCACAATGGCTTGATTTGATTAAAACTACAACACCCACATGAAATCAATCATCATCATTCTTATACTTTTGTGCACTCCCACCGATTACAGCATCGAATTGCTCAACATAAGTATCAAAGTTTACAAGGCCCTTGTATTACTCACATACTCAAGCATCATCTTATAAATTTATAACCAATCACCGCCCCTATCCTTTGACCCCCATGCTATCGGCCAACATCAGATCCCATGCATCGATCATGATATCTTATCAGACATATAAATTTATTAACCACGATTATTATAAGCACTGTTAAATCGGACATATAAATCATCAATCACTGTCATGCATCCCTAATCATTCTAATCTTTCCTGTTATCACATAGGCACCAAGATCATGATCAATCCGCATCAAACGCATATAACCGAGAACCATGAATCAAAAGTAAAACCGACACATACAACACTTTAACACATAAATAGAAACACATACTAACCAAGTTGTAAGGAGTGAAACAGCGTGTTGGACTTGCAACAGAGACTTCGGTCACTAGAAGATCTGCCGTCGAGGTTCAAGGGTAGCGAGAGAGAAGTTGAGAGGTGGTTAGGGTTTACTAAATAAAATTCTATCGTAACAGGTTAATATCACAACATTGCAATTTGCTCGCTACTGGGCCGAAGCCCATTTGGTTTTCGTTGGCCACATATTGGACGAAAACACTAAGTTGTTTTCGTGGGGAGGGGTGTTTTCAAGTGGGGTGTTTTCGGGTGTAGGGTTCCACTATCTTGCTTTCCATTATACAATCAAATAAACAATATACATATAACATCTATGTACATATCATGTATACTACAATCTGCACCCAACACATGTATTGCACATCAAGTAATTATAAAAACACACTTAACACCCACCATATATAACATACCAACCACAATACGATTTAACATATTACAACGTGTACAGTTGTGAAACAAACAAGTCGTGTCAACAAACAATCTAAACAATTAACGTGCAATAGTGCGAAGACGGAATCTTGGAAACTCGAGTTGTCACAATATCTATTTACCATAAACACGACACATTATAAATGTTAGGTTTGACTATCAACATAAATCTATTTACATATTTGTATAAATAATATTAAAATAAAATATCACCAATAAATGCATAACCCAAATTATTGTGTTTCAATATTTTAAGTTTAAAAAATATACATAACTGAATATTTAATAGAAATGAGTTTCATATAATATAAAATATATATTCTAAAATTAAAAGTTAGTAAAATAATACTTGATTGGTCTTAAAGTTGCTAAATTAGGATGCTAGTAAATGATCATTACAAATTAAAGTGTTATTGGAATTGATTTAGAAATCTACCATAAATAAACACATTTCAAATTTCAAAAATACACATAACTAAATATTTAATAAAAATGAGTTTTATATAATATGACATGTATGCTACAAGTTAGTAAAATAATAACTTGATTGATCTTAGTTTACTCTATAAATATATTACTACAATAATAACATCTTTTAGGAAGTTAATAAATGATAAATACAAATTAAAAATGATTGAAATTGATTTAGATTTATGCCATTAATAAACGGCTTTCAAATTCAAAATTTCAAAAATATGAACAATTGAATATTCAATAAAAAAGAGTTGAGTAAACTTCCGTTTTGCTCCCTATGGTTTGGTCACTTTAACGGTTTTGCTCCAAACCTTTAAAAATAGCCATTTTACTCCCTGATCTTTGGGTTTTTTTGTCAGTTTGCTCCCCGCCTCTAACTCCATCCAAATTGTTTGTTTTTTCATTTTGCTCCCCGTAGGGAGCAAACTGGCAACAAAACCAAAACATCAGGGAGTAAAATGGCTATTTTTAAAGGTTTGGGACAAAACCGTTAAAGTGACCAAACCACAGGGAGCAAAACAGAAGTTTACTCAAAAGAGTTTCATATAATATAATATCTATACTTTAAAAATTAAATTTTAGTAAAATACTAACTTGATTAGTCTTAATTTGCTCCATAATTATATTACCACCTTAATAAAATCTTTTATATTGGAAAATAAACAAATAAAATAACTTTAAGTTATAAGAATGTTAAATTAGGAATTTAATAGATAATAATTAAAAAAATGATTGAAATTAATTTAGAAATCGGCCATAAATAAATATATTTCAAATTTTCAAAAATATACATAATTGAATATGATAATTATTTAGACAATGCATTAAATATAGTCAAAAAAAGAATTATTAACATTACTCAATATAAATCATTAAACATGTAGAACTAACAAAATCCAATTTATAAAATTTCAAATATTTTTGGATCTGTCTAAACAAAACATAAGACCATTAAAAAATTCATTGAAAATCTAGAACCTAAAACATCTCATTAGTTATAAAATATATTCATTTACATATAGTTAACAAACTATTTAGGAACATACTAAAATATTATGTTATACATATTATAACAATAATTAAGTTTAATAAAAGTCAATATAAAAAAGAATAATGTAACATGCCAAATATAATGATTCTAGATCATCAGTAAATTTAAAGAATCCGAGACTCATCTTCTTTGGGGTTATATTTGCTAAAAATCTGTAATCACAATACAAAATGCATTATATAATAATAATAATAATAATAATAATAATAATAATAATAATAATAAATTATTAACAATACTAAATACAAATCATGAAAAATGTAATTGAAGTGTCAATAAATTGCATTTAGTGCAAAATCTCTAATTGAAACTATTTTCATACTTTAAAAAAGCAATAATTGAAATGCAAAAACTCTTTAATATAATTGTATATCATTGAGCAAAAATGATCGCACATTAATTGTATTTAAAAACATATATTTAAAAATCTAATAAAAGTAAAAAAAATGAAGACTTTTAAAATTATAAATATAATTAAAACTTAAACTAATCTTTAACAACCATGGATGCAAATTTCAAAGATCTAAACATAAATATTGTAATTATTCTAAAAATACATGAATGCAAGCAACCATGAGTGAAATAAATTGAACAATCTAAAAATATACATTGTTATTATTATTATAAAAATAGATGAATGAATGCATCTTGAAAAAAAAAAAAAAAAAACTAGATAGTGAAAGAAACAAATATAGATAAAATATTTACAATCATCGAGTCAAAAGATAAACCGAAGAAAACCAATACTTAGAGGGTGTTTGGGGTTAAGTTTTGAAGGAGATTTTTAGATTATTGAGTTTTGAAATTGTAAATAATCAGTTTTGAGTGTTTGGGTAAAAAAATTAAAAACATGATTATTTGCGTTTAGAATGTTACAAAACGCAGTTTTCCAAAAAGAGCTTACCCCCTACTGCAACAAAGCGCAGTTTTCCAAAAATTGATTATTTGCGTTTAGAAAAGTATTTTCACTTGTTTATTTTTTTTAAATATATATTTGCCAAACACTCAAATAATTGATTATCTGATTATTGTGATATCAAGCAACATAATCAAATCCAAACACTATCTTTCAACATCACGTTTTGTTATTCTGATCATTCAAAACCAATAATCTATTTTCAAAACTCAATCCCAAACACCCTCTTAAAAATCTACAACTATGTAAGATTTAAAACAGAAAAAAAAAAACAATTAAATTGATAGAACATAACAAACTTTAACAAAATTGAATAAACCTGTTTTTTTATTGAACAATAGCCGTAAGATTGTTACAACTGATTTAGGGTTTCAACATAAAAAATAAAAGCAAAGACATTAGTAAATTGGATTAAGGAAGAACACATAAAATAAAACGCAAACAACATACCTATGAGATCAAAAAACTTATATCGATTTCGTGAGATTGTTCAAGTAGATCAAGAAGAACAGGAAGAACTTAGTCATGTTAGAGAGAGAGAGAGAAGCGGAGTTGTGTTTATGAAGAATTGAGATTATGATCCCAATAATTGAGATCTTGCAATTTATAATATACCTGATTACAAAAGGTGGGTATCCAGATTCGATAAATCCGACCCGAATAACATTCGGATCCCGCCTCTATATAGCTTAATATAATTTTCTGCCCAAATCACCTCGAGCTTACACCACAACATGCTAAATATTACAAATCATTTTCATTTATTATATTATATAAATATAGATTACTGTGCGTTTTATATGTTTCCCGTGATTAAATATTTGTCCAAGAGAACTTGCTTTGCTCTGCCAAAAGGTATATATATATAATCAAGCAACATCTCTTTAATAAATTTTCTATGCTAGTTTAAATAAGTGTTTACACATGTTATACATAAGAAATCATTGATTTGTCAGTTACATGATTAATAGTCACGTATCTACTTTAATTCGTATATCAAACTTTTTACTATCACTGGTGATTTAACGGGGTGATTTAATCAGTGTGATACATGATGCCATATCATGATTAGATCCGTCTACGTGAGGTTTTGTCAAATTTGATGTTTGACAAAAGATCGCATATCTCGTTACACGTAAAATTGATCTAATGTAGTTTAGAAAAATGAATGGCATTTATGTAAAAAAAACTATTTCTTATAGACTAGCTAAAGGTTATAACGTAGAATACTTGTTTTATCATAAAAAAGATAATGTAATTTCATATATATAAAATCTTGTTCTAGCCTAAAAACCAGTAAACTTGTCTTATAACACAATGGTTTTAGTTCTTTTTTTCTTTCAGTTTTATAACACAATGGTTTTAGTTTTATAAGACAACTAGTTTATTTTCCACCCGCGCGTTGCGGCGGGGACCCAATGACTGCAAAACGCGTGTCAACAACGGCAAGCAAATACCGAATATCAAAATATAAATAAAATTGACGTGGTAAGGATAGTCACTCCGTCCTAAAAAAACGATTTTAAATAACCTAATATACAATAATAGGACCAACATGTCTTACACGTTGGAATTTCGGTTGTTTTCTGTTAAGTTATTACGGTGCTAACACGTTAAAATATGGATGAGCTCGGTATCAATAACGGCACCGAAATTACCGATCCAGAAAATATTGAAATTAGGTACCGACACCGAAATTACTCGGTACAATACGGTATGGCATTTGAAGGATAAGATCAATAAATACAGGTATGGTGCTAGACCGGCGTCGAACCGAAAATAACGATTCTGAAAACGCCAAAAGGTGGATACCAAATTAGTACCGAAAATGATTTGGTAAAGTAAATTTGGTACCGATACGATACCGGTTTGATTACAGGATTTGATACGATTTGCTCATCAATAATCTAAATATCCAAGTAAATTTTACATGCTACAATTCATTCATTAAAAAAAGGATAAAAAAGAAAGCAAAATAAGTTGTTGTGTATATAAAACCTCATTCAAACGAAATACAGTTTACTTACCGTGTGTATGAAAAGTAATATAAATGGTGCAATTACTTGCATTGCTACAAGATTTGATGAGCTCGGTACCAACCAGTACCGAAAATAGCGTAACCGAATTCCCCAAAAGTGGGTACAGGTACTAAATATACCTGGTACGGTACGGTTCGGTAAAACCTCATTCAAACGAAATACAGTTTACTTACCGTCTGTATGAAAAGTAATCTAAACGGTGCAATTACTTCCATTGCTACAGGATTTTCGAGGGTAAAAACCGGTGCCGAACCGGTACCGAAAATACACCCGGTTTAATAAATTTAATACCAGTATCGGTACCCGATACTATTTGCTAATAACTTAGTAATGTTACTATTAAATTATATTTTTAAATTTAATATGTTATGTTACCGTTCATTCATTTGGTTTTTTAATATATAGGGTAATATGATTTCTCATTCTTAACTAAATATATTATTAAAATTTATAAAATATTTTTATGTCTCATAACTTATAAATAGCTCAAGTTTGTCCGATTATACATGAAGAGGAATACGAAGAGTAAATATGCGGTTTTGGTTCATGTTAGGGATGAGCATTTGGTACTGGGTAACGTTATCGAATTTCCTGTACCGAATAAATTTTTTATTAGTCAACCATCTGATTATGGCATTTATCTCCACCATCTTTTGTATTTTAGAGATAATTGTATTTCCATGTTTGTAGGAGGATAGTTTCCATACTGTATCCTATATATGTACATTGTATCGATATTGAATAGCAAGATATACAATTGATATCATAACCACTGTTATGGTATCAGAGCCATAAACTGAAAAACCCTTTTCTTTTTTATTCCGCCGCCTATCTCTTCCTCCACCGGTTTCGACCATGACTGACAAAGACGGCCCCTCTAACTCTCCGGTTTCGACCGACATCAAACATTTACATCCTGTTTATTCTGTTACCAATCTACAGAACAAAGTCAGAATTCTCGATGGCGAAAAAGTCACGTACTCGGCCTGGGTTAAGTGTTTCAAACTCCATGCGAAAGGCTATGATGTTCTGGATCATATAGACGGCTCCGGACCTCCGGCTAAAACCGATGAGGGATACGAAGCCTGGATGAAAGTCGACTCTGTGGTTCTCCAATGGATATATGGAACGCTTTCAGATGGCTACTGGGCTCGTGTTCTTGATGACACCATCACGGCTCAGGAAGCTTGGGAGAAACTCCAATCAATTTTTCACAAGAACAAAAATACCCACTCCCCAAACCCGAACCACAACACCTACTCATGGTGGCCCACTCCACCGCCGTGCCCGCATCCGGCCCAATCACCTTGGGTCTCTACCTGGAACCGGCCCACCTCTCCAACCGCCCCAAACCAAGCCCAAACCCCACACATACCACCACATCAGACCCAACAGCCCTTTCCGTTTGCTGCCTATCCCGGTTATGGCCTAGCGGCCCAACTGCCACCCCAGCCCAACACATTCCCCTACGGCCTAACTCCTGGTTTTCCCTATCAGCCCAACTACCAACCCCCAGCAGTGGACCCCTTACAACCCACCGAACTCGGAGCAGCCCTCTCTACTCTCACCTTGAATCAGCAGGAGCACACCTGGAACATGGACACGGGCGCCTCATCTCATATCACTTCAGACCAAGGTCAGATCACCTCTCATGTATCTTCTTCTGTTAATACTAAAATACTTGTAGGTAATGGTCAAACTTTGCAAATTTTGGGCTTGGGCCACGGCTCACATACTACCAACGACAAAGCCTACACCTTAAATAACATACTTTATGCCCCTAATGTCGTTAAAAACCTTATATCTGTTAGAAAATTTACACGCGATAATTGTCTATCTATTGAATTTGATCCTTACGGTTTTACTTTGAAGGATCTCAAGACTGGACAACGTCTTTCATGCCATGACAGCACCGGTGATCTTTACCGTTTCACTCCACCAACTCAAGTCCTTTTGACATCGTCTTCAAATAAGTGGCATGACCGTTTATGCCACCCCGGTTCTCAAGTTTTGCATTTTCTTTCTAGTCATTTTAACATTTCGTGTACTAAAGATTCCTTTGGTTTTTGTGATTCGTGTCATATGTCAAACAGTAAAAGGCTTCCGTTTGGTGATTCTATTTCATTTACTTATGCACCCTTTGATATTATTCACTATGACTTATGGACATCTCCTGTCCTTAGCAATGCCTCGTATAAATACTATATGGTCCTCGTGGATAACTATTCTAATTATGTGTGGGTGTACCCCTTAAAGTTTAAGTCTGAAACATTTTCCACTTTTATCAAATTTCACAAACTCATTCAAACTCAATTTCACAAAAATATAAAAGCGTTTCAATGTGACTTAGGGGGAGAATTTGACAACAACGCGTTTCATACTTTTGCTTCTCAACAAGGTCTTACCTTTCGTTTTTCCTGTCCACAAACCTCGCCCCAAAATGGTCGGTCTGAGCGTATGCTCAGACATCTCAACGACATCATAAGAACCCTTCTTGCACATGCACATATCCCACCCGTTTTTTGGGTAGAAGCACTTCACACCGCTGCCTACTTACATAACATTCTTCCTACTAAACGTTTAAATTTCAACACACCTACATATGCATTGTTTCTTTGTCATCCCACCTACGACCACCTAAAAGTGTTTGGGTGTGCTTGTTTCCTAAACGAGTCTGCCACTCAACCTAACAAACTCCTACAACGCTATCACCGGTGCATCTTTCTCAGCTACCCGCCTAACTTTCGCGGGTATCGTTGTCTTGATCCTTCAACCGGCAAAGTTCATATCTCTAGACATGTACAATTTGATGAGTCATCCTTTCCCTTTGCCGAAACCACACACCAACCTACCTATCACTTCCTTGATAACGAACCTATACCCAATATACCATACACTTTCCCTACACCCACTAGTCCTTTACCCGATCCCCTACAGCCCACCGGCCCAATTACTACACCGGCACAAACACCGCTACAAAACCACACCCCGGCGCAGTCCCCACCCCGCGCCCCAAGTCATCCACCCGACCCACCTATCCCCACAGCCTCCTTATCTAACCCTCTCGGCCAACCTAGTACCACCACCACCACACCTACGGCCCCCACACCAATACCTCTACCGCCACCCATCAACACCCACCCAATGACCACCCGGGCAAAGGAAGGTATAACCAAACCTAACCCCAAGTATAACCTGAACACCACCTCCTTCCCCACGGTTTCTCCTATTCCCACATCCCATTTACGAGCCTTGGCCGACCCAAATTGGCAAAGTGCCATGAACTGCGAGTATAAAGCATTAATAGATAATGGTACATGGGAGTTGGTCCCTCGACCTCAGTCTCATCCTGTCATTAGGTGTATGTGGCTGTTTCGGCATAAGTTCAAAACTGATGGTTCTCTAGACAGGTACAAGGCACGTCTGGTTGTAAACGAGAAATCCCAGACAGTTGGCATAGATTGTGCAGACACTTTTAGCCCGGTTGTAAAACCGGCTACCATTCACATAGTTTTATCTTTGGCTATTTCTAAGGGTTGGGCCATAAATCTGCTTGACGTAAAAAATGCTTTCTTACACGGGGATTTACAGGAAACAGTTTTCATGCACCAACCCCCAGGATTTGTGGACACTTCTCGTCCTAATTATGTGTGTCGCCTGCGTAAGTCTCTCTATGGTCTTAAGCAGGCGCCTCGGGCCTGGTTCAGCAGATTTTCCACTTTTGTCATAGCTAGGGGATTCAAGAGCAGCGTTTGTGACCCCTCTTTATTCATATATCATCATGGTGATCATATGGCCTATTTACTACTTTACGTTGATGACATTATTCTGACAACTTCATCTACAGCTTTACTTAATAACATTATTGGGCTTCTCTCTTGAGAGTTTGCTATGTCAGATATGGGAGCGTTACATCATTTCTTAGGCATCACTATTCAACGGGATTCTCATGGCTTATTCATGTCTCAGTCTCAATATGCAAAAGATATCCTACATCGGGCCAACATGACAAACTGCAAGCCCTGCTCTACCCCCGTTGATACTAATTCAAAGCTTAGTGCTCTGACTGGCGAGCCCCTTCAGGATGGTACCTTATACCGCAGTTTAGAAGGAGCACTACAGTACTTAACATTCACCAGACCCAACATCACTTATGCGGTACAGCAGATATGCTTATTTATGCATGCTCCCAGGGAACCCCATTTTGCCTTCCTCAAGCGCATACTACATTATATTCAGGGGACTTTGGAATATGGCCTACGTTTATCTCCCAGCCCCAGCTTGTCCCTAACCGCCTATTCAGACGCTGACTGGGCCGGATGCCCAGATTCTCGGAGATCGACTTCTGGCTACTGTTTCTACATGGGCTCCAACCTTCTCTCTTGGTCCTCAAAACGGCAACCCACCATTTCACGTTCAAGTGCAGAAGCTGAGTATCGAGGGGTCGCTAATGCTGTTGCGGAGACCACATGGCTTCGCAATCTCCTACTAGAGTTATAGACACCGATTCGTCAAGCCACAATAGTGTATTGTGATAACATTTCCGCCGTTTACTTATCAGAAAATCCGGTTCAACATCAACGGACCAAACATGTCGAACTTGATATCCATTTTGTGCGCGAGAAGGTTCAGTTAGGTCATGTTCGTGTCCTCCATATGCCGTCTTCCTATCAGTATGCAGACATATTCACCAAGGGTCTTTCTAGACAGCTATTTGAAAGTTTTCGTGCCAGTTTGACCGTCTGTCGCAGCCCCCGCTCAAACTGAGGGGGAGTATTAGTCAACCATCTGATTATGGCATTTATCTCCACCATCTTTTGTATTTTAGAGATAATTGTATTTCCATGTTTATAGGAGGATAGTTTCCATACTGTATCCTATATATATACATTGTATCGATATTGAACAGCAAGATATACAATTGATATCATAACCACTGTTATTTTTTAACAGAATCGATATCCACTTTTTAGCGTTTTCGGTAGCGGTATTTTACCCAATTTTGCCTTCAAATACAGGTACCGTACCGAACATTTTCGGTACTAGTACCCATATTTAGCGAATTTCGGTACCGATACCGTGCTCATCCCTAGTCCATATGTTTTAAAAGTGAAAAACTAATTCTTTAATATTGGATATTGAATGACAACTTTGCCCCTCACTGGCATTAATGGATGGGTGTTAGTCAGGTTGATTAAAATCGCAAGGATTAGAAACCTGAATGTGTATTTTGCATGACTTTTCATTTTTGTAAAATGTAGCAATTTGATATAAACCACAAGGACTAAAATAATAATTTACTCATTATATAATTTAAATACTTAAGAATTTACTCATTATATTATTTAAATACTTAAGTATATAATTACTATATAATAATAATGGTGGTGGTTGTAGTGGTAGTGGTAGTAGTAGTACATAAATGTAATTATTAAATATTTAAAAAAAAAAAATAATAATAATAATAATAATAATAATAATAATAATACCCATATCTATCTTACCTTATAAAGTATATTTAGTGGACTAAGTTGTAATTTTACTAAAATTTGAAGATACTTAGAAAAAGAGCAGCTGTATTTGGTATAAGTGTTGATACATAGCCCGTCTCGTAAATTACAAGTTTATCCCTTTAAGAAAGTTCATACTATCCTACATCACAAGGTTAAGAAAATTTGCAAGGTAAATATGGTTATAAAGGATGTTAGGACCGTTTCGGTGATCCCGAATGCTCCCACCGGCTAGTATGACTTCATATCTCGTGCAGAATCCGAGTATGAAGGTGACGTGTACAAGAACAAGCTAATTAAACCAGTTTCTATTAATGATTTGAAAGTACGAAACTGTGAAACCAAATAGACAGAGTTTCTGTTAGACCCTTAATAGGTTTATGGATTAGAAGCAAAGTGGTTTAGAGAGGCTTGGTGGATTAATAATTAGTGGATTGGGCTATTTTGGGTAAATGAGCTTAGGGTTTAGGGAGCCTCCTCCCTAAACACTTACTATAAATAGAAAGTCTTGTATTAGGTCATGGTTGTTGGTGAAATTAGCAAATCTTGTATTAGACATTTGATTATGTATGCAAGTTGATCATCAATCCAAAGAACTTTCCTTTTCATCCCCTTTCTTGATTCAATAGCTTGTTTGTGTGATTTCGCCACCATTCAAACTTGTGTGATATTATTGTGATCTTGTTTCAGTACTTACAATTGGTATCAGAGCCTGTCGAACCTGTTTCCAGGCTCGAATCTGATATCACGTCGCATCTGATCTCGGACTGTTGTTGTTTCTACTGTTTCAGCTGTGTTTCTGGTCATCTCGGACGTATTTCTGCAGATCTCGGATAATCTTCATCGCATTTCGGATTATCTCGGATAAACATCATTCATCTCAGATAAACATCATTCATCTCGGACTTGAAGTTTGCCTTCATCTCTGTTCATCATCATATCATCTCGGATCATCATCAACCCATCTCGGACCATCATCAACCATCTCGAATTATCATCAAGTGATCTCAGATTGTCATTATCTGATCTCGGATTGTCATCAAGTGATCTCGGATTGTCATCATCTGATCTCAGATTATCATCAAATCATCTTGGATCTACTGTTTGAAGATTGCCTTTGTCACTCATCTCGGACAACATATCATCTCGAACCACTGTTCATCTCGAAACCTTCATCACGGACACTATGCTAAACCCAAACGGTGTTATGAATGGCGTTGTAACCGCTGCTGATCTCGCCAATACCCTTGCTGCAATTCAGACTCAGTCTTTGGCTTTCCATCAAGAACTCGACCAAGTTATTGGCACGTCTACCAAGGTTCCAAGGTTTTTGTATGGAGACGACTACTATGAGCGGAAGTTTAGGTTTGACAATACTGTAAGGCTAAGGAACCTCATGTTTGGAGGAGCATTAACAATGGGCCACACTGTCACATCCCAACCGATGGCAGAAACATCGGGGGTGCGGCACTAAGCGTTCAGATTGCTCATGAGTTTCCATAACACTAATAATTTCGATATAGATTAATCAAGTTTCATGATAAGATCGTCTAAAATCAAACACCAACCGAAACATAAGTATCAAATACAAATTCACCAATGTTGTTTCAAAGTTTCTAAGATTATCTAGGATGAGTTTCTAGCAGCAATCCTAGCACGTTTCTTGATCATAGCGTCCTATCAGCCTGCAACATGTATTAAAATAAAGTCAATACAAAAATTTGCTGGCGAGTATACAAGTTTGAGTATATAGCATAATAGTTTAAAAAGACTTATATCCATCATGTAAACGATGAAATAGTTTCAGCCATGCTAGTGTTCGCAGTCCCAGTGATAGCCCAAGTGTCCCGATGCTTTAACCACTTTCCCAAGAATCATGGAAAGCAAATAGAATCCTCCTAACAATACCCCCGAGAATAATGGGGAGGTGCATCATACTATAGCGCTACTATTGTTAAGGCGGAACTACACACAAGGATTAAACGTTCACATAGCATAAAGAATCAAGAATCCAAAAGTATCAAGTTTCACATTTACCGAGGATAGAGTTAAATTACAAATAGTTTTCAAGTCTTAAGTTCATAGAATACATATTGCATCCCAAAAGTTTAAAATTGTAACACCCCGTGTTTCGAAAGTCAAAGTCAAGATTGAAGTCAAAGGGAGACTTCTTTGACTTCTTTGACTTGTAGATAGTCTTTTTATGCTTTTACGTTAGTTGTATTATGTGGAGTATTTGTTAATAATCGAGGTTTAATCGCTATTTATCGATATTTATCGCATGTCTTATCGCTTTATCGCTTATCACAATCGCACTCGCAACTCGAATTACGCGCCTGGTTATGGTTCTTATGTGTGTGTGCCCTTTATGTTTTACTTGTGCATGTTATTTATGTTTTATGAGGTGGTGATTAATCGAAACGCTATCGCAACTCAATCGCAATCGAATCGAAAACGCTAAACGCAAGTTAAATAGGATGATTGTATGTTGATATAGTAGTTGGGATTAAAAGTGTAACAACCCGCACGTTCGTGCGTTGTTACTACTCGTTACACTCGTTACGCCTAGCACCAGAGATTCGGATCATAATGTAGCTATATCGCATACATCGCTAT
Source organism: Helianthus tuberosus (assembly GCA_030545235.1). Taxonomy (NCBI): domain Eukaryota; kingdom Viridiplantae; phylum Streptophyta; class Magnoliopsida; order Asterales; family Asteraceae; genus Helianthus; species Helianthus tuberosus. The sequence continues at coordinate 57,796 of JARYGA010014187.1, read as the reverse complement.
TTCGCAGTATTTTCGCATATTACGCATACTTTATCACTATCACATCACATTGCACCTGTTGACAACCACGAAGATGTCAAGTGAGGACTAATTCTACCCTCCTTGATAGCCGTGATGTGTCGCAGTGCAACTCATTACTCAAAACACACATCGCATCACACACATTAACGTTCACGATGACGTTGAGTGAGGACCTATTCTACCCTCCTTGATGACCGTGAAGCATCGCAAAGTAACGCATATTTGAAACGAAACCCGGTTATTGTATCGCAACTTTGAAATATCGATATTTATATACGACCCAACGTGGCTAATTATAATAACTATATGAAAATGTGGATGAGAATGTGTAACCAAACTATCGCAACGCTTAACAATCGAAACGGAACGCCAAAACTCAGCTCGCCGAAGGCGTTTGATCGAATGGCACTTCGATCGAATGGCCTTCCGATCGGACAGCCATCTGATCGGACAGCCATCCGATCGGACAGCCAACCGATCGGACAGCCATCCGATCCGTTGCACTTCTTCCCCTTCACTCCACTTCACCTACAAATAGCACTTGTCACATCACTTGAACAGTGATGTGACAGCTCTCACTCGACCAACACGCTTTGGGACTATTTTCTCTCGATTTCTCATGATTCTTGTAAGTTTCTACCTCAAATCTTGTACTTGCATGATCTACACGCACTTCTTCATCATTTTCTCTTTTGAATCTTAACTTTTAACCGTAAAATCAATGGATTTGAGGTGTTCTAGGATGATGTCATCATGGAGTTCTTATGAACTTCAAATGTTTGCCTCATTCCACCAAGAACCACTCAGATCTGAAGGATTTCCGCAAGAATAAACAACATTCTCGCATAGATATACACATAATCATGGATAAAAGGATTGAAAGTTGGTTTTCTAACTTTCTTTCAACTCTTTTACACTCAATGCACTCAAACCGATAGAATCGGACCTTGTTATGATCTTCTACTCCTTCTTGTTGATGTGTTGGTTCAAGATCTGTATTCTATCAACGAAACTACCGATTTCGGGTAAACATGGAACATGGTCTCGAAACAATTACTAGTCGGATTCGGGTGATTCATGTCCGATCAGGAGTACCAAGTATTGACGAGTTTTCTGTTGCTTAGCACGATATCAAAAAGTCTCGATAAAACGACAAACAATCAAAACAACCAAATGTAAGTCGAACAGGTTGACCAGGACCGAGCGCCGTCCGAACTAACTACTGTCCGAATGGACTACAGTCCGAACGGAATACTGTCCGAATGGACAGCCATCCAAACAACCGGTCCGCCGAACGACTTGTATATTGGTTCCACCTTAATATTCAAACCAACTCTCAAGAGTTTTGGAACACCGAACGGATTGCCGTCCGATCGAACTACCACTCGATCAACAGACCATCCGACTATGTGATGTTTCGAAACTTCAACACTTAAACAATTTTCAAAATGTTCTATGCACAAAGGATGCCAACCAATCGAACAACCGTCCGATCGCGTGACAACCTGCTGCGAACTTGTTCTCACTAAAGCGCCCAACCAATCGGGTTGCTGTCCGATCGAACGACCGTTCGATCGACCGACCTGAAAGGTAGGGATACTTCAATGTTTTCAAAATATTACAACGAAAAATTCAAAAGTCAAGCCATCATACACAAACACATCTTTCCCAAAGAAAGAAACAATCCACTCGAACGGCCATCCGACCGGACAATCGTCCGAGCGGACTACCACTCGCACGACTGGCTGTCCAATCGGATTACCATCCGATCGAACTGCTGTCCGACTCACTTGTACTTTGCGTCGTTTTACGCTTCGCTTATCGCTTACGCTATCAATCTGAAATCAGGCCAAGTTGTGTTTACTTGTTGAACACCAATGTGAGTATACCCGAACCCCTTTTTATCGTATTTTGGGTGTAACATACGTTCCTATTAAATCAAATTCATCAAAACGAATTATTCAATCAAACTGTTTATCACTTGCGAATAACTGTTATGCATATTTACACGTGATGCTAGTTACATATATGTTAGGACTTATACTCGCTAGGTCCCGCCTTAACTAGTATAGTACTATAGCACCCGACGTGGTCTAGTTAGTGTTGGTGCACTGAATGTCTGCTGACTACGTCTTATCGAGTCTTATGTCTAGATAGGTTAAATGAGTGCACAATAGTGATTGAATTAGGGTTTGGTCATGTTTTAGGTAGTGTGTCCGTTTGAACATGTCCAGTCCGTTTGAAGCAGGTCCATCCGTTTGAACTTGTCTGTCCGTTTGAAGCAGTCTGTTTGAACATGGCTGTGTCAATTTCAAACGGAATAGTCTTAGTCTATAAATAGGAGTTGTGCATGTTCATTTGAAACGGAACAGTTGTGTGTGTGAGCGAAGGTGCTGCCGGATTTTTGTCAGAATACATTGTAAAAGCTCAGAAATCAGTAATAGAGAAGAAAGTTAAAAAAAACAAGCTGTTTAACGTTGTTTACTTTGATTCCACCTCTGTAAACGATGATGAACTACCTTTACTGACTGTTTAGGGTCACGGAACCGATCCAGCAAGTGGTATCAGAGCAGGAGCTCGATTGCACTGATCAAACACATAGATTCGTACCGGATTTTATCGATTTCAGATCTGAATTGCATCATTTCTTCATCTTTTTCATTCTTATCACGTTTTACACTGAAAATCGTCAAATTGAACGGGTTTTTACGGTAAAAAATTCATGATTTTTTGATATGTTGTGCGAAAACACTTGATTTACAACCCTACCAAGTTTCAGATTCAAACTCCTAGTCGTTTAGGAGAAATTTGAGTTTTTAGGTCCGATTTCGTATCAAACAGCGAGATTCCGCTTGAAAACCATCTTGATTCCATTTGAAAACGACATTTCGCTTGAACACACCGCTTGAAAATGACATTCCGCTTGAACACACCGCTTGAAAACGACATTCCGCTTGAAAACATTGTTTGAATGAGATTCCGCTTGAAATCATTTGTGTGAACCGCTTGAAAGTGCATTGTGTTGTGTGAACCGCTTGAAAGTGCATCGAGTGGTGTGAAATAGGTTCAGTTCACGTGATTAACATCAAATATCAGTGTTTGTATTGAACCGGTTTGCAACTGAAGGATAAAGTTGTCGGTCATTGATTCATGTGTATGACTGATTAAAATGTCAGCCTAATGAATATTAAAATTGATTAAAGATCATTGGCCCAATCAAAATTGTTAGCTCACTAAACAATTAAAGATAATCAATTCATTTCAATTAAAGCCCATTAAAACGGCCCAATCATAGTCTTTTATCAATAATTGTTGTCGGGTTAGTGGATTAATTGGTCCAATCATTAAGGAGTGTTGTCAGATTAATCAATTCGAGAATTCATTATCGTCTGATTGTTTGCATGTGAGTATTAAGTGAATTGTCGGCTACATGTGATCTGGTAAATAACAAAACATTGAAAATTGCATGTGTTGGGTTTATAAATAATTGCATGTTGTCTTGGGTCATGTTGTGAATTGTTGGAAACATGTGTATTAACTGATCATTAAAAACACTCGGCCCAATCACATTTTAACATCATATTTGTGTTGTCGATTAAGTTGTCGACCCAAGATTTACTTGTGAAAAACCGTTCATTGATAGTAATTGGCCCAACTGAATCCATTTAGATCCGATCAGGCTCATTCATTTAGTGATTTCACCCGAACAACATTGGATTGAATCCGCAAATCTTCGACACGAGTCTTAGGTTGATTTCATCAACATATATTTTCACATATTCAGTTAGTTTAAACTGATTGTGTGTTTGTTTGTTTGCAGGTGATTCATGGTGATTTCGTTTGAGAAGGATAATTTCGTTTGAAAGTAATATTGTGAAAAGTGTTACCAAAACATGGACAGTGATGATGAATTTGGAAGTTCCTTTGAAGATTATATTTTTAACAAATGTTATTTTTCTAACAAAAGTAACTTTTCAATTTCAAACAAAACAGTTTCAATAAAGAAGGATCCAGAAAAAAGTTATAGACAAAACTGAAAAGAATTTAGAAGTTGGTTCTGAAAAAGATGAAAAAGAGGTTCAAGTGGAGAAGAATCAGGCGAAAGAAATTCCGGTTTCAAAGATTGAGGAGGAAGCTGACGTTGAAAGGATTGATAAGAACTGCTCAAAATGTGTTCAATCAAGAGCAGAAAATGTCAAACTCTTGATAGATGTTGAGAGTTTGACATTAGAAAACAAAAATTTTAAAGAAAATGAAAAAGAGTTGCAAAATAAAATAACAATTTTAGAAAATGAAAAGTTGGAAATTGAAAAAGATTTTGAGAATAAAATAAACACTTTAGAACATGAAGAAGTGTTTTGGGCAAAACTAGAAAAAAAAGTTTCAAAAGAAAGAGAAAAAGTTTTTGAAAATCGAATAAAAGTTTTAGAAAATAAAAATTCTGTTTTAGAGAAAAATAAAGTTGAAAATGAAAAGACAATCAAGTCTCATCTTGAGAAAATATCTCAGCTTGAAAATGAAGCTGAGAATTCTAGAAATAAAATTGATGAGCTTGAAAAGAAATTGAAAGGCTTTGTGACTTCATCATCATTACCAGATCTTGTATGTCCAAAACCGATCAATTCAGTTCCAATAAGTGACAATGTCACAAATTTTGACAAAGTCAAAATTGGAGATTGCGATGACAAAGCTGATGATGAAAAAGAAAAAGAAAAGAAAAGAAAAATATTTTTAGAATTAAAAGAAAATTTTAAATATACTGTTTTACATTCTACTGAAATAGGTGAATGCTCAAAGCAAAAACCAGTTAAGAAGAATGTAGAACAAAAACAAAAAGTTAAAAATTCAAAAAATTTTCAAAATGAAAATAAAAGCTCATCAGTTCAGTCATCCAATCATTATGAAAAATAACAAAAATCTAAAAATGAAAACTTACAAAAAGTTGGTAATCAGTGGTGCAGGTTTGACCACAGTGCTCAAATGCCAAATCAAGGATATAAGAGGAGAAATGACTACCACAAGGCAACTCAATGCTATGATCTAAGTGTGTGGTATAAAAGTGGTGTGAAGTATGAAAGTGGTGAAAGGTATGATAACAGAGTGTGTTACACTTGTGGCTATCAAGGACACATCGCTGTTAACTGTCAAAGTCAGAGATTTGAAACAAGAAGATGCTATGAATGCCAAATCAGAGGACATATTGCAAGAGATTGCCCAATGAGATCAAAAGCAAGATCGAGGGCTGAATCTCAGGAAAAGGTGAAGAACTCAGTCAAAATTGAAGAAAAGCCCAAAGAACAGAAAGTGAAATTATCACAAGGGCAGAAAGATAGACTGAGAAAGAAAGCGATAAAGTATCTAGAAAAGATTTTGTCTTTGGAGAAAAGAAAGAAAGAAAGTATTTAGAAAAGATTTTGTCCTTGGATACAACTGGTAATCCGAGAAAAAGTTCTGATGAATTGCTTTCCTCAACTGCAAAGGCAAGCAAAACGAATTTATCAGATGCAAATCTGAGGACAAAAGGGGTGATAAAGAAAGAAAAATTAACTAATCTAACCAATGAAAAATCAAAGAAAGTTAATTTTTCAGAAAAAGCTTTTATCAAAGTTTTTAAGTATGAAAAAGAATGTGAAGAATTTGTACATCACAGGTTGACAAGTTTGGAAAGCTTAAAAATTGTAAGCATTGGGTTCCAATAGAAAATGGCAATGAATTTGTTTCTGAGAAAACAAAAGAGCCATGTTCTGGCAAGGAATTTGTTTCTTCAGAAACAAAGGAGCCACGTGTTGGTGATGAATCTGACTCTTCAAAAGTCAGACAAGCCACATTCAGGCAATGATTCTGGTTCGTCAAAACCAGAAGAGCCATCTGTTGAGGTAAAAACTGTCAAACCCAAGGCTGGTCAGGCTTGGGTAAATTTGTTTAAATGAAAAACCTGACTTGCCGGAGCTTCCTAGTTGGTAATCGTGAAGCATGAATCGGCATCTTTATTGAAATGTGTTTTTGAATCAATTTGTGTTTTGTGCAGGATCTTCCGAGAACTATTTCACGATGGATTATGGATAGTGGAGCGTCTCGTCATATGACAGGAAAGACTGCATTGTTGTATGATGTTAGAAATTTCAATGGTGGTTATGTGGGGTTTGCAGGAAATCAAGGTGGTAGAATTGTTGGTGAAGGAACGTTATCCAATGGGATTGTTACGTTTGAAAGAGTTAACTACATTGCTGAGCTGGAGAATAATCTGCTGAGCATCTCGCAGATTTGTGACAGGATGTATACCACTCACTTCACTGATAAAGAATGTTTGATCTTGAAACCAGGATTTGTTATTCCTGAAGAATGGATTATCATGAGGGCACCAAGAGTCAATGATCTGTACGTATTAGACATGAGTGTAGCTACTACAACCACGGGTCAGGCTCATTGTTTTGTGTCTAGAGCAACAGAGAAAGAATTGAAGTTGTGGCACCGGAAGATGGGGCATATACATCTTAGAAAAATGAATCACTTGGTACACAATGATTTGGTTCTTGGCGTTAATATCAAAGGTTTTCATATGGAAGGGGAGTGAATTAGTTGCATCAAAGGCAAGCAGAAGAAAAAGTCACACCCTAAAAAGCAAGTCAATTCAGTTTCCAGACCGTTAGAGAGACTACATATGGATTTGTATGGTCCAGTAAACGTCAAAAGTATTACAGGGGATCTCTACTGTCTTGTGGTTACTGATGATTATTCCAGATTTTCGTGGGTGTCATTCTTGAAGTCGAAAGATGAAACGTTTGACAGTTTGATGGCGTTGTTCAGGAAGATTGAAAATCTGTACCAAAGGCGTATCAAAAGAATTAGAAGTGATAATGGTACTGAGTTCAAGAACAACAAGATGGAAGAATATTGTGATGAAAGAGGTATATTGCATGAGTTTAGTGCTCCGTACACTCCGCAGCAGAATGGAGTTGCAGAACGTAAAAACAGGACATTAATCGAAATGGCCAGAACAATGCTTGCTGATTCAAAGCTACCGATTAATTTTTGGGCAGAAGCAGTTTCCGCCGCATGCTATACACTCAACCGGGTTCTCACTGTCAAGAAATTCAACAAGACATGCTTTGAATTGATCAATAACCGCAAACCGAACCTGAAGTTTTTAGAACCATTTGGGTCTCCTTGTACAGTTCTAGAGCCTTTTGGTAAGTTTGGTCCAAAGAGTATTGAAGGAATATTTGTGGGTTACTCAAGTCCTCAAAGACGTGTTTTTGTTCCAAGCCTGAAGCAGATCATTGAAGCACATCATGTTGAGTGTCAGGGGTATACTATGCCGCTTTAAAATCCCGGTGACTCGTGGCATTTTAATTATGATAAATTGTGGGATTCGTTTGACATGGAAGAAGAAAAGGAAGAAGAAGATTTCTTTGATGAGTTGGATATTCTAAGAGAGTATGAAGAATCGCAGGAAAGGTTCCCAGCTGAGTATTCAAGAAGACCGCAACGAGCTTCAAATGATGATGAAGCAGGTCCAAGCAATGATGGAGAACATGATGATGTTCAACAAAATGAAGTTGCTCAAGATAATCAGTTGGCACAGAATGATAATCAAGAATCTGAGAACATGCCAGTATTTGATCGTGGTGATTCAAATTCTGAGGGGGAGCAAATTCAGATTTCAAGTCAAACAAACCCAGTTAGTGAACAAGATGCAAATCAGAATGTTACTAATCTGGAAGGTGATGTAGATGTTCCAGGCGAAGTTATGCCACGAACTCTTTCATATCATCCAGAGGAGTTGATAATCGGAGAATTGCAGACAGGCGTCCGCACTCGAAGATAGCTTGATCAAGGGCTTACATGTTTTTATACAAAAGTTGCTCCTTTGCAAACTGAATTCTCATTGAGTTGTTTTATCTTGCAGGTTGAACCAAGGACTTATAAAGAGGCGCTTACTGAAGATTCTTGGGTCAATGCAATGCAGGAGGAACTGAGCCAATTCGAAAAGTTGGGATTGTGGAAGTTAGTGGATTTTCCTGATGGTCAGAGGAAGATAAACACCAAGTGGGTGTTCAAGTGCAAGAGAGACGATAGAGGAGTTGTGGTTCGCAACAAAGCTCGACTCGTAGTCCAGGGTTTCAGTCAGCAGGAGGGTATAGATTTTACTGAAGTGTATGCTCCTGTAGCTCGACTTGAAGCAATCAGAATCTTCCTAGCATTTGCATCATGGAAAAATTTCAAAGTATATCAGTTAGATGTAAAATCGGCGTTTCTTTACGGGAAGGTAAAAGAGGAGGTATATGTCGGTCAGCCACCGGGCTTCACCGATCCAATCCACAAAGACAAGGTTTATTTGCTAGACAATGCGCTGTATGGTTTACACCAGGCCTCGAGAGCTTGGTACGAGACATTATCTCAACACTTGCTAGCCAACAGCTTCATCCGTGGAAAAGTGGATGCCACTCTCTTCACCAAAGAGGTCGACGGACGTTTTCTGATAGTTCAAATTTACGTGGAGGACATCATATTTGGGTCAACAAATGAGGATCTATGCAAAGATTTTGAAAGAGTTATGAAGCAGAAATTTGAAATGTCATCGATAGGTGAGATGAAATTCTTTTTGGGATTGCAGGTTGATCAACTACCCAAAGGAATTTTTATACATCAAATGAAGTACGTTCATGATATCTTGGAGAAATTCGGGATGTCAGGTTCTACTCCAGCTTCCACCCCATTAGCAACGAATCATGGGATAAACCCTGATCTCACCGGAGAGAAGGTAGATGAAACGATGTATCGTTCCATGATCGGATCGCTGATGTATTTGACAGCTTCAAGACCCGATATTATGTACCCAACCTGCCTCGCAGCAAGATTTCAATCTAAACCGAGAGCTTCGCATATGGTGATTGTGAAAAGGATATTACGCTACCTGAAAGGAACTCCATCATTGGGGTTGTGGTATCCAAGAGAAGGCGATTTCACGCTCGAAGGGTATTCCGATTCCGATTTTGGATGCTGCAAAGTTAACGCTAAATCAACAACAGCAGGGTGCCAGTTTTTCGGATCACGATTGGTCACTTGGCAATGCAAAAAGCAAACCTCTGTGGCTTTATCCACATGTGAAGCGGAGTATGTATCTGCTAGCAGTTGCTGCTCACAGATCTTGTGGATCCAGCAACAGATGCGCGACTACGGTTTGCAATTTCTAAACACCCCTATCTTTGTTGATAATGAGGCAGCGGTTAACATTACTAAAAATCCAGTACATCACGCTAAAACCAAACACATTGAGATTCGTCATCACTTCATTCGCGATTGTTTCGAGAAGAAGTTGATACGAATTGAGAAAATCCACACTGATGAACAAAAAGCTGATTTACATACCAAAGCATTTGACAAAACACGTTTTCAATATTTGCTAAAACTGAATGGTATGAAGCTTTTATCGGTGTTGGAGGAGATTATTGGCGTTGATGAAGGAGACATTGTAGATGATGTTGAGAAGCAATCTGCAATGGTTTGTCGATTTTTTACCTGTTTTGGTATTTAGGGGGATGTATAGGGTAATATTTCAGAAAATACAAAAACATTAAAAAAATGACAAAAATACAAAAACATGAGATATTTTCAAAATCCAAAAACATTAGAAAACCAGAAAAGAGCTTGTGTAAAAAGGGAAAATGATAGTACATCGGCTTGACAGTCACGGTATGCTAAAGAATTGGAATGTTTAAATGCATTAAACAGTCTCGCTGATGATATGCCGATAGGTTTTTACACATTTAGTAGGTTTGTTCGGGATATAAACTTAAATCTTTACTTACTTATTTCGTGGGGAACACTACTTGGATATATAGGTAACCCCTGAAATTTCGTTTGAAAGATTCCTTTTTCTGATATACTAGGTTTTTATACTCAGTGATATCTGGGGTATTATTCCGGGACTTCTGCTGAATGGAAGTTCTGACCTAGTCCTCGAATAATACTTTTCGCAATGCTTGAAACAAAGCATCACCCTCAGCATAAATGATAAGACAATAAAATTGCTTAGCAATGTTGTTGTAAAAAAGATCCTCTAAAGGGGACACACCCAAAGAGTTGAGTCATGATCTCTCTGCTGAACGGTAGTTCTGACCTGAGCTCTCATTATTCTTCATAATTTATTTCCCGAACAGATATCATTTGTGTTATACTTACCTGTAAGACTAAATATTGGGATCTGGATACGGGAGTATATTCAAGAGGTGGGACACATGTATAAGTTTAAGTCTCTAAAACACTTCATCCGTATCCTGGACAGATTGAAAATTGTGTGAGAATTTAAAGTGGATCAGTATATCGACAATCTAAGCGAATTGTTTAATTCTGTGTATGTAATTGAAGCTTAACGGTACTTGTGACTTGTCAAATAGCTGATATGATTCCCTAACACGCTTAAACAAAAATATGTTTGTAAATAGTTTACTTTTACTGCATTTTAGTTATGTATTTCATTTCTAGTTTAGAAGCTTTATTAAAAATCCAAAAAGATTTTACACTTCTGCTTTATTTTTGACAAACCAAAGTGGAGAGTTGATCTTCGGATTCGAAAGTTGAAAGCAGATGCAGGAAGTTTCTGGACTGGATGATGAGTCATGAGCTGAAACATGATAAGTTTGAGAAGTTGAAAAGTTTTTACGCAAGTTCATTAACTTGAAACTTATAAGTTTTCATAAAATCAAATTGAACTGAATGTCAGTGTGAATTATCTCTGATCAACCAAGGTCATTAAGTTGGACTTGGTAGATAAATTGAGTAATCAGGGTCATTAATTTGGACCTGAATACTTAAGTGGATTTCTAACACTGAAGGTTAAATGGTAAGTTTTGGATTAAAACTGTTATTGTCATATATCTTATTTTTAGGTAGAGATTATGCAGGTAACAGGAATCCCCATGGCAACAAAACGTTAAAGTTTGAACCAGAATTTAAGTCCTAGCTGATCGAGAGGGGGAGTCTGCGAAAGGGGGAGTCTGAATTCTGGATCAACAGTCAAAGGGGAGATTGAAGATGGAGCTAGTTTGAGTTCCTGAACCTGTGTAGAGAGAGTTTTTACAATGAGAAGAAATTTTGGAGAAAGACTAAGATTAAAGACTTGACGCCGAAGACTTCGTCAACATCCAAGGGGGAGTCTGTTGGTGCACTGAATGTTTGCTGACTACGTCTTATCGAGTCTTATGTCTAGATAGGTTAAATGAGTGCACAATAGTGATTGAATTAGGGTTTGGTCATGTTTTAGGTAGTGTGTCCGTTTGAACATGTCCAATCCGTTTGAAGCAGGTCCATCCGTTTGAACTTGTCTGTCCGTTTGAAGCAGTCCGTTTGAACATGGCTGTGTCACTTTCAAATGGAATAGGCTTAGTCTATAAATAGGAGTTGTGCATCTTCATTTGACACGGAACAGTTGTGTGTGTGAGCGAAGGTGCTGCCGGATTTTTGTCAGAATACATTGTAAAAGCTCAGAAATCAGTAATAGAGAAGAAAGTTAAAAGGAACAAGCTGTTTGACGTTGTTTACTTTGATTCTGCCTCTGTAAACGATGATGAACTACCTTTACTGACTGTTTAGGGTCATGGAACCGATCCAACAGTGGCAATTCGTTCCAAAACACTTGCATTTAAAAGATCATGTTTGTCAATGAATCGAGTGGCAACTTGATCGGGTGGCAACCCGATCGGGTGGCCATCCGATCCTTATAACTATGTCTTGAAAATTGTGCAACCATGTCATGAATCGAGTGGCAACTCGATCGGGTGGCAACCCGATCGGGTGGCCATCCGATCCCAATCACAAAACGACAAAATTCAAATGTTTTCAGTATGTCAAGGAACGAGTGACAACTCGATCGGGTGGCAATCCGATCGGGTGGTCATCTGATCCATGACATTCTCTCACAAGATGTTGGCCAAGTCAAAGATGCTCTTTCTTGTCACATGAATCGAGTGGCAACTCGATCGGGTGGAAATCCGATCGAGTGGTCATCCGATTCACATGCATTTGACTTATGTTGACTTCTCATTGCACAAGATGGCAATCTGATCGGGTGACAATCCGATCGGACAACCATCCGATCCTCAGTACTATACAGAGTGAGAACTCCAGATTTAGAAAAAATTTTGTCACTTGTCATGATTGTCTCAAACACTGTGCATATGTTAATAACAAATATTTTTGCAGGGAACAGCGTCAGATTGGGAGAAAACTCACAACATCTATTGTCTTTTGGAAACACAGTATACATATAAGACTATATTTGAAGTTATAGAAAAATTATTGAGAGAAAGCAAGATTGCTAAGGCCTTAACTGACAAGACTATAGTTTATGAATCTCATGTTAGACGGTTTTGGAGTTCAGCGAGGTATGAAGAGAAAGAAAAGATGATTTATTCTGCAGTGAGAAAAAGAGATGATAATGGGCAGAACGTTGATTTAGAATTAAAGTTCAACGTTGGTGATTTGAGAAGAGTATTAGAATTAGGTGATTCTGATAATGATCCCACCATTATTCTAGAACGTCTTTGCAAAGGTTTATGGTGCAGAGTGGGATTTAATGGGCACATAAATGGGAAAATGGATAAAACAATGTTTTGTAAACCCTACAAGTTCATGATCCACTGCATATGTCACACCCCCAAAATCCACAAACGGAGTATCACCGCAAGAGGCGTGACTGACCAGGATCTAGCCACCAATCACATTGAACTCATAAGTATATTTAAGTAAAACTTTCATTCATTAACATTAAGTGTTACAACGTTACAAATAATTCACAGTATACAGCGAAAGCAAAATTTATTCGTTAAGTGTTTATAAACCATATGTAAAAACCATTAGTCTTGTGTTACGATTCCATGTATCTCGACCTATGACAACACCAGCATCCCAGACAGCAAGTTCCAACAGTATGCATCTAAAGACCTGCAAGGCATGTAACAACGAATCAACAACAAAGTTGAGCGAGTTCACATTTGGTTGTCCGTTTTAAAGTTGTTCCAAAAATCATAGTTCAATTGAAAACCAGTAGTTAATCAGTTCCTTGTTTCCCAAACCCTATGCAGTGGGGGCTACCCCATGTTATCCACTAGACCCGTTACCATATCGACCACTGACTGAAGTAAGTTGGTGCCCTAACGTCAATGTCTATCATCAATGACTAGTGCCCAGATCCATTAGTTCACGCCCGTCCTCTGCGGCACGGTGTCAGGCTTGTCAAACCTAAATAGCGCTATCTAACTAATGACCCGCTCGCCATTGGCCCGGCGATTAAGTCGATATAAAAGGAGGGACTTCATGATAGAGATTTTGGTCTAGTATCCGTGTTGTTACCCTTCAATAAAGAGGGTGTGTACCAAATCCCCAAACCAGGAGATTACGTAGTTTCCAATCTATTCCTTATCACATGTTGTCACCCTTCAATAAAGAGGGTGTGTACGTGTTCCAAACCAGGAGATCACGCAGTTTCAGTTTAAATCCTTTACCCATTCCCAACCCTTGGGAATCCCATTCCTTGTGGAAAGTGTGAACTCACCTCGGTTTGCTCGGTATGCTCAACTACTTGTGCACAAACAATTCAGTCAAAGCATATAGTATGCATGTATACACAATCAGTTTATGTTCGTAATGATTCTCATGCAATCTAACATCATAAGGTGTGCTTGGGCAATTATTATCAAGTAACACATAAACAGTTAATCAATCCATACAAGATTCAAAGTTTACATGTATGTTCCATAACCATGTTTATCAGTTAAGTGTACTGGGTGCAAAACTAAATCATGTTGTTCGATCAAATGTAAACATCTATAACACTGGCTGAAAAAATAATCAATCTCTAACATGCATGCAGTATACATAAACATATTAACCTATGTTCCTTATAAGCTTCACGACGAAAACCTGAGATTTTGTCGACATAGGGTTGCGACGAAAAGGCCACGACGAACACTTGAGATTTCGTCGACATAGGATTTTGTCGAAGGAGAGTTCGTCGGGCAAGGGTCTTCGTCGGCACTGGGTTTTTGTCGACAATAACATAGTCTGCAACCCTACTGTTTCATCACATCAATCTCATTTGTATCAGACTAAATCAAAAGTAAGCAATCGGTTATCAATTTATGATGAGAGCCTAATTCCCATTTTCGAGAGCACTAGTTGTCATCACATCAAAACTTAGATATACATGCAAAACATTAATTAGTGGCACACATAATAACCATTACATGACCTTTGACAATTCCTATGCCAACATGATCTTTATTCAGTTTGGTTGCATTTTCAAGACAGTTCACATGCAAACCTTAGATCACAATCACGTGCAATTTATGAAATCATGTGAAATCAATATTTACAATCATTATGCCTAGAATTTATACAACTTAAAACAATTCCTAGGATCATACGTTTAGTCTAATCACAACAACATTTATTCATAAATCATAACATTCACTAACCTGATTGTGAACTACAAGAATGCCGACGTCGAGGGGGGGTAGGGTTTCGATATGAAGAGACTGCCGTCCAATGATAGAGGGTTGAGAAAAGAGTAGGGTTTGCAAGAAGGGTTGTGACATCTAATACATAATGCACGTAAATAATAGGGAGGGGGCTGGGCTCGGTTTGGGCCTGAGATAATACAAGGAGCCACAAACAAGTTATTATGAGTGCACACAATGGTCGGCCCAAATCTCTTATTTCCATTAAGGTAGAGTACGGGTGTAAGTTCGGGTTGGGTCTCAATACATAGGTCTAGGGTGGAATCAGTTGGGTGTGGCCTCCGGCCCAAAGTGTGTGTGTTAAGTGAGTTTTGCGGCCCACTTGTGTAAACTAGTTAGCGGCCCAACCAATTTGGTTCTCTAAATTAATTGGACGACACACAAAAGCGTTTAACAATTTCATGTATAGTTAATTAGATAAACACACGCAATCATATAGTGGTGCACAAGATAGGCAGATAAGCATAGAGATACACACTAAAAGTTGTGGGATTTCAAGCAATGCTAACCTTAATTATCCGGGTTGTCACATCATCCCCAACTTGAAAGAAATTTCATCCCGAAATTTAGCACGTAGTTACTAAGGAAGCTAGTTAGGTTGCATGGTTTTCCTGGTTTTCCTGGGGTGTCACATCATTCCCCCGTTGGTTTGGAATTTCGTCCCGAAATTCCACAGTAGCTTCAGCCTCAGTAGTGGTTTCATTGTTCTCGAACAATGGGGATATGTGTGTTTCATTTGGTTTTCTCGTTCCCATATAACCTCTGGGCCACGACGGGAGTTCCAACGAACTCGAACAATAGGTATCCTAGTGCATTTAAGAATCTTGACCTCCCGGTCCAAAATTTCCACTGTTGCTTCGACAAATCACAACTGATCGTCGATGGTGAGCTCCTTGAAAGGAACTGTGAGGGTTTCATCTGACAGACACTTCATCAGATTCGACACTTGAAATACGTTGTGAACTCCGCTGAGTTCTTCAGGTAGGTTCAGTTTGTAGGCCGCCTTGCCTATTTTCTCTGTGATTTCAAGAGGTCCAACATATCGCGGATTGAGTTTGCCTCGTTTACCAAAATGAACTACACCTTTCCAATGGTGCGACTTTAAGTAGTACCCGATCCCCAACCTGGGACTCGAGTGGTTTCCCGCGCTTATTAGCATAACTTTTTTGGCGGTCACGAGTGCCGCCATTCATTGTCTTATCTGAGCAATCTTCTCTGTTGTGTCTATAACGGGTTATAGGCCGGTGATTTGGCCGTTTCCAACTTCTGCCCAATAAAGAGGTGATCGACACTTCCGTCCGTACAATGCCTCGAACGGAGCAGCCTGGATGCTGGTGGGGTAACTGTTGGTATACGAAAGCTCCACTAAAGGTAGATGCTGCTCCCAGCCATTACTAAAAGTCAATTACACATGCTCGAAGCATATCTTCAAGAGTTTGGGTGATGTATTCAGTTTGCCCATCCGTCTGTGGATGATATGCTGTGCTCATGCCTAGTTGTAAGCCAAAGGATTTGTGCACCGCTTGCCACAAATCAGATGCAAACTGTGGGTCACGACTAGGGGTAATGGAGGTTGGCACCCCGTGCCTAGCAACCGCTCCTTTCAGGTAGATGACTGCAAGTGTAGAAAACTTATCCGTTTCCGTGATGGCTAGAAAGTGAGCTGGTTACGCGAGACAATCAACGACCATCCAGGTGATAATGTTTCCGTTTCGAGTTATAAGTAGACTGGCGACCAAATCCATGGCAGTCTGTTCTCATTTCCATGTGGGTATTCCTGGTTGCTGATACTTCACCTTGACTTTCCCAAAAGTCAATTCGTCATTCCCATACCTAGCTAGGTGGGCCTTCATGCCCGGTTACCTGTACAAGGTTTATAAATCCTAATGCCCAACACGAGTTTCCTACAGTTGCCATATAATGAGACCCACAATCGTTCCATGAGGTAACGAGTATCGTCCGACCTGTCAAAGTTGCTTCTCCATGCCCCGCATGGGTTCAACTTGAAAATCCTCTTCCTTCAGTTCTCCAGTTTGGAATAGAGCGAGTCTGGTCAGGTAAGTTAGAGTCGATAGCGAGCTGCAAAGCTCGTGCACATTCAAGTTTCATAGTCGTAATCATCCTAAAGTTCCCTCCAGTGATGCCATTAACTGATTTAGCTCTGATAATGCCGAGGTACACGTGAGGCCCTTGTGATCAGTTTAAGTAACGCATCTAGTACCGTCCAAGTAACGCCTCCATCTAAAATCCCAAGGCCACAGTTTTCACCGCCTGATGTGTGTCGTGCAGTTCCTCTTTGTAACTCCATTGCGTAAGTCATCACTCTCTCGTGTTGCATCGGTGAGTATCCGGGACTCTGATTCGGACCATCATGGTATACCACCAGATCACCCGTACCCTCAGGTAAAAATGACGCTCAGTGCATGGTTGCGTTGGGTTTCAAAAGCTGTAAAGATGTTCTCCTGTTTGTCTTCCACGAACACAGCAACCTGCTATGCTAAAGAGATTTAAGTTGCGCGACCTTCGAAAGTCCTGCGATTTATCTGCGATAGAATCAAGCAAGACCAAGAAATTGTTGTATCCTCGAAGGACTCTTTGGTGTTGATTAGTTTCCAACCAAGACGGATCTTAGCGAGATCCACGGGCATTCCCACTTCACTGATTATATGTCCAAAAGGCACCTCTCAAACCCTGAAATTACATTTGACAAGACTTCGCACGTAGTGGCTCCTCCCACAGAAGCGCTGAGATAGGATACATATGCCACCCATGGTGTTCCTTTCTCCTGGTCATGATTCAGAACCTTGTCCACAAAAACGGTCGATTCATGCGATCCCTGAAGCTGCTTGTATGTTGATCAACTCAATGATCATGATGTACAAAGTTGAAATGGTTGCATTGTGTTCGACATGTTGTTATAAGAGCATGCCCCTCTTGGAGTTCCATCTGATGATAGTTCGTTCACTAGCCAATCCTCGAATGGAAGCTTGTTCCTCGCAACTGGTTAACAGGGTATTACTACATGGTCGTAGTGAACGGTTCTTGACTGTCACGTTGTTGAGTTCTCGATAATAAGTACACATATCCAACGATACAATCTATCTTCCTGGATATAACTGGGGCTCCCCAAAGCAAAAACTAGGTCCGACCAAGCTCCTGTCCAATAGTCCCTGTTGTTGATTTTACAACTCTCGCAACCCTCCTGGTGCGAGACGGTAAGAGATACGAAGAATCAGGGCTGCCTTTAGCGTGAGATCAAACTGAGAGTCTGTCTAATAGTTCTGGAAGTGAACCTGATAGTTCCTCCCGTAGCATGCTGAGTGGAATCACGAACAATTGGTGGATCCTCGATCCTCTTTTCCTTAGCCTTGACATCAGTTACAAGTGCTATCATAGCGGGATAATCCTTCCGTGGACACTTCTGGCCTTTTACTGCTGAATTGATGCTAACCTCTGCACCACTCTGACGCGTTAGAACAAATAACAATCCTCCACTAGGAGAGAGATATGTAGAATCTTCTCTTCACAGGGTACATCTATCAAGAACAACAGAAGAAAGGTTGATGTCGAACACTTGTCCCACAAGGTCTAGTTTGCATCCCAACGATCATATAAGGTTTCCATTGTCTTGCCGTCAGCCGATTCCACAACAGGTTTGGTTTTAAGATGCATCAGGGTTAAGCAAAACGGTGGCGAAGTGATTAGTCACCAAGAACACGTAGGCCATCATGTCGTTATAATCCCGGCGTCGCCCACACCAATCCCTAATGTCCCTCCATGAGCATCATTTCCCGTGTTGTTGTACTCGTTGCGAGGATTTCCAGTACGGCTGTTGATTCCTTGATTGTTGTTGTTTGAAACGGAGCTCTACGATCTTTAATAGACAGGGTCCATCTTTTCATATTCCGTGCCACATCCTAAGGCGCTACCCCTTGTGCTGGCAGTTTCACGTTCCATACCATGGTCGATTGTTATCGTTTATGTCCCGATTAATTCGTAGAAGTTGACTCCCATGAGTCGCTGTCAAGGGTTAGGGATTTGATTGAAGGCAATTCGCTGGTAGTTGTTGCTGGTAATTAGGGTCGTCAAAGTACTGAGGTCGGTAAAGCACCACGCTCAACCTCCTGTCCATCGATGTTGCAAATTGTTTGAGTATTACACGGTCTGTTACGAGAGTGTTGCGGAAGTGATCACCCTTCGGGATCTAAGACGTCAATACTTGAGTTCCAGCAAACGAAAAGGTGTAATAATGGTATCGATCAATCATTCAACCCTACGACATCCAACTCAGGGACGTTCATATAAGCACCTAACATTCTACATGGTTCGCCAGGTGTTCAGATGGGTGTTCAGGTAATACTCGATAGCGTCGAGATTCGAAAGGATCCAGAGAAGGATGAAAAGTTCATGTTCGAGTAGGGGACAATCACTGCTATGACCCCTATAGGTTTGTTATGTTTCACATCTATCAAATAACGGAACGGAACCCCTTTTTCACTTGTTAAGCCTCACTGGGACTTGCATGCACCCCACATTATTATTATGTGTGCACCCATAATAACATTATGATTTGCATGCTCACCTCAGCTCCTCTTAACTCATGTCAAATGGTTCTTCTAACTCGAATAGCAAACAAAGGGCATCACGAAGTGTGAGTCATGAATGTTTGGGGAATACCACCCTATCAGTCACATAACACATACAAGTAATATGTGAATTCATACCGGTGTGCTAAACGTGCAATCACATGCAATATGATATGTAAGTGTTCACTAGTTATGCAGTACAATGAGTATACGAGAGACGAACCTTGCAGTCTGGAGCTGAGTGTTATGGTCGTATTCACATTTTCAGAACTGTTCGGTTATAGTCTGATTTAACAAAAAACATTTCCCCCTTTTTAAAACCAAGTTCACTATAACCAATGGCTCCGATACCAATCAGTCACACCCCCAAAATCCACAAACGGAGTATCACCGTAGGAGGCGTGACTGACCAAGATCTAGCCACCAATCATATTGAACTCATAAGTATATTTAAGTAAAACTTTCATTCATTAACATTAAGTGTTACAACGTTACAAATAATTCACAGTATACAGCGGAAGAAAAATTTATTCGTTAAGTGTTTATAAACCATATGTAAAAACCATTAGTCTTGTGTTACAATTCCATGTATCTCGACCCATGACCACACCAGCATCCCAGACATCAAGTTCCAACAATATGCATCTAAAGACCTGCAAGGCATGTAACAACGAATCAACAACAAATTGAGCGAGTTCACAATTGGTTGTCCGTTTTAAAGTTGTTCCAAAAATCATAGCACAATTGAAAACCAGTAGTTAATAAGTTCCTTGTTTCCCAAACCCTATGCAGTGGGGGCTACCCCATGTTATCCACTAGACCCGTTACCATATCGACCACTGACTGAAGTAAGTTAGTGCCCTAATGTCAATGTCTATCATCATTGACTAGTGCCCAGATCCATTAGTTCACGCCCGTCCTCTGCGGCACGGTGTGAGCCTTGTCATACCTAAATAGCCCTATCTAACTAATGACCCGCTCGCCATTGGCCCGACGATTAAGTCGATATAAAAGGAGGGACTTCATGATAGAGATTTTGGTCTAGTATCCGTGTTGTCACCCTTCAATAAAGAGGGTGTGTACGAAATCCCCAAACCAGGAGATTACGAAGTTTCCAATCTATTCCTTATCACATGTTGTCACCCTTCAATAAAGAGGGTGTGTACGTGTTCCAAACCAGGAGATCACGCAGTTTTAGTTTAAATCCTTTACCCATTCCCAACCCTTGCGAATCCCATTCCTTTTGGAAAGTGTGAACTCACCTCGGTTTGCTCGGTATGCTCAACTACTTTTGCACAAACAATTCAGTCAAAGCCTATAGTATGCACGTATACACAATCAGTTTATCTTCGTAATGATTCTCATGCAATCTAACATCATAAGGTGTGCTTGGGCAATTATTATCAAGTAACACATAAACAGTTAATCAATGCATACAAGATTCCAAGTTTACATGTATGTTCCATAACCATGTTTATCAGTTAAGTGTACTGGGTGCAAAACTAAATCATGTTGTTCGATCAAATGTAAACATCTATAACAGTGGCTGACAAAATAATCAATCTCTAACATGCATGCAGTATACATAAACATATTAACCTATGTTCCTTATAAGCTTCACGACGAAAACCTGATATTTCGTCGACATAGGGTTGCGACGAAAAGGCCACGACGAACACTTGAGATTTCGTCGACATAGGATTTCGTCGAAGGAGAGTTCGTCGGGAAATGGTCTTCGTCGGCACAGGGTTTTCGTCGAAAATAACATAGTCTGCAACCCTACTGTTTCATCGCATCAATCTCATTTGTATCAGACTAAATCAAAAGCAAGCAATCGGTTATCAGTTTATGATGAGAGCCTAATTCCCATTTTCGAGAGCACTAGTTTTCATCACATCAAAACTTAGATATACATGCATAACATTAATTAGTGGCACACATAATAACCATCACATGTCCTCTGACAAGAATGCCGACGTCGAGGGGGGTAGGGTTTCAATATGAAGAGACTGCCGTCCAATGATAGAGGGTTGAGAAAAGAGTAGGGTTTACAAGAAGGGTTGTGACATCTAATACATAATGCACGTAAATAATAGGGAGGGGGCCGGGCTCGGTTTGGGCCTTAGAGAATACAAGGAGCCACAAAAAACTTATTATGAGTGCACACAATGGTCAGCCCAAATCTCTTATTTCCATTAAGGTAGAGTACAGGTGTAAGTTCGAGTTGGGTCTCAATACATAGGTCTAGGGTGGAATAACTTGGGTGTGGCCTCTGGCCCAAAGTGTGTGTGTTAAGTGAGTTTTGCGGTCCACTTGTGTAAACTAGTTCGTGCCCAACCAATTTGGTTCTCTAAATTCATGTATAGTTAATCAGATAAACACACGCAATCATATAGTGGTGCACGAGATAGGCAGATAAGCATAGAGATACACACTAAAAGTTGTGGGATTTCAAGCAATGCTAACCTTAATTATCCGGGTTGTCACATCATCCCCAACTTGAAAGAAATTTCTTCCCGAAATTTAGCACGTAGTTACTGAGGAAGCTAGTTAGCTTGCATGGTTTTCCTGGTTTTCCTGGGGTGTCACAGCATAGTACATGCATTATCACATAGGAAGGGAGCTTACGATGAAACATCTGATTATATCATGAACATAATCACCTGCCTGGTGCTCAACAGGCCATACAATGTATCAAAGGTGATATTTGATTACATGATTGAAAATGTGAAAGATGGAAATTCAAAGTACATCATGTATCCTCGGTTCATATAGATGATGATTGATGATAAGTTCAAGAACATTGAAAAGGATGATGATGATGTTCTAGGTCTGAGGAACATAACAACAGAAACCATTAGCAGACTAACTAAGGGTCCTGAACCAAGAGTTAAAAGAATGATATGCAGGATTAACAATCCAGCATATGTTGAGAATGATGCGCGGAGACATGAGAAAAGTGATTCTGATAATGAAAATGAAAAGATGAATGAAATGTGTCACACCCCAAAAACGTCGCAGCGGAATATTAAACGTAGTGGTGACGGAAGTTGGTGCCCATTTATATCTTGTCAAGTGATTTATTTTATTGTTGGACATATTGGTTTATTTTAAACATAAGTTATTAAACATTATGTTTTAAGACACGACACAACTACATAGTTAAGATGTCTTGGATCCTCGCAGATCTTATTACAAAAGTCCCAGAGAGTTTAAAATTTGTCCAACATTTTTAAACAAAACAACATGCATCATCAAACACAAGATACGCCATGATTTTCCTGAAGCCGAACTCAAGTACAAAGGAAGGTGAGTTCACGTATTCACTTACAACCAATTTTAATCCAAGGAAAACTTTCTGATTAGGTGTTTATTTGAAAACATCCATAGAGATTTTAGAAAGTCCATTTTACTTATTAAAAATCCATGGGCCTTCCGCCGGTTCATCGATCCGACAACTGTAATATATATTGCCCAGGTTTTGTATATTAAATTATTGCATCAATTTTCAGACTCGTATGTTAGTTAGACGATACGGACTATATATTAACCATGCAGGGATAATCAAAGCTAGACAATAAACAGAATATTAATTCGTTGCTTGACATTGACACGGGGCGACCGGTCACGGCGGGGTTGTCAACCCGATAGATCAACCAACAATTCATCGCGTGCAATACTTAACTGATTAAACGACATCATGGGCGCAGGGTTCTCTCATTGAGAACAATATGATGTCTGCCTCACGTACAATATATATATCCTACTTATATGACAATTTAATACACGGCGTTGTAGGAATCCCCTGAATCTCCATCATTCGAGACCCAAGCCGGCATCCGTCCCAACTACACGGTCATGTTTCACCTAGGAAATACCGTATCATCCCAACGTCCAACATATATTCATCAAAAACGTTTTTACTTCGAAACGTATGACTTATCAAATTTAAAATATTTTCATCGAAAATATATATTTTATATTAAAAGATATGTTTTATTTCAAAAACATTATTAAACCCTTTTATTGACGTGTTCTACCCCCAAAATATATACAAAGCAGTAAAAAGAGGGGTCTAGTGACACTCACCTTTGGGTGCGTATTTTAATATCGCAATCCCAGAGATTTATTTTATATACGTCCTAATATAGGAACAATTCTAAATCAATATATATAACACAAAAATGTAGGATCGATTTCGACCTAAACGAGTCGTTCGGAAGAGCTCAAATCCGTTTCAGAGGCGGAAACAAAGAAACGGACGTGTACACAGCTAGAATCACACTTTAAATCTCTTGTATATTGATTTTACAGCGTTTACATTGACAAGGAACACCGGCAATACCTCGGTATCAGATCTGAACAACGTTACAAATGAAAATGACAATAAGCCTATTTATACTAATTCTGGACCGCTCATAGAGCATTACCATAAAAGCGAACCACATGGATGCCGTATAAGCGAACCACCATGTTGCCATATAAGCGAACCTCTTCATTGACCATATAAGCGAACTCCACATGTTGTCTTTTGTCTTCACATGAACTCTTTCATTGGACCTTCATAAGTAAACACCTCATTGGACCTTTTCATGAAGACTTTTCATTGGACCTTATATTGAACCAATCAAAACAACAAATGGCTACACAATCCTATTAAATCCAATGTGTTTTGTCGTTTTGTCTCATGTGCTCAAGTAATGATGATGTCATCATATGATGTCATCATCCAAGATGATGACATCATGCTTGAACGATTCGCAACGCAACCCGGACTCGACATTAGACGAAGACGACAGATGACTGCACAAACAGACTCCCCCTCAGATGTTGACGAGTCTAAAGTGTCGAGTCTTCAACGACTTCAGTCTTTATCAGTTAAAACATCCTCAAATCTTTCTCTTCTCTTTTCATCATCAACAAACTTCCCACGAACAATCTCTACTCGGATGTCTTCAGACTCCCCCTTTCGATAAGCTGGGATCGCAGTCTGGCTTGTTGTAATCACAAAGACTTCAGGTATCGGAACCTGGTCTTCAAAACCTGCACATCCTCTACCCAAATATAAATTTTCTGATGATAACATGTAAAGATCTAATGAATCATTTGCAGACAGTACACAAAAATTGATTTTACAATTTGAAGAACCACTTGAAGATATATATCATTTTTTGTTTTCAAAAACCAACACACTCTCCCAAACCATCTGTTCGTCATGTTTAGCACTCGGAATTTTGAATATCAACTTTTCAATACCAGTTGTCGAAAATCTTTTTGATGTTTTCAAAAATTTATGCTAAAACACACTGAAAATCTTTTTGGATTTTTGACATAAAAGAAATAAAATGCAGTAAAGAAATATTTACAGACAATATTTTGTGAGTTTGCGTTAGAGGATCATATCAGTTTTTGAGACAAATCACCAACACCGTTAAGCTTCATTTCATTTTAAGCTCTAAACGATTCACCTAGATTGTCAGTATATTGATCCACTTAAATTTTCACACAAAGTTCAATTGATCCGAGATACTAGGTTAATGTTTTAAGCTCTTGAACTTATTCGTGTGTCCCACTACTTGAATATACTCCCGTATCCAGATCCCAATATTCAGTCTTACAGGTGAGTATACCACAGATGATATCTGTAAGGGAATAAATTATAGTGCGAGGGCCGTGAGAGCTCAGGTCGATCTTTCGATACGCAAAGAGATGACGGCTTCGACTTTTGGTGGGTCCCCTTTAGAGGATCTTTTGCATTACAACAGCAGTGACTATCAATTTTATTGTTTCATCAGCTTGCTGAGGGCGATGCTATGTTCCAAGCATTTGCAGAAAGCATTATCCGGGGACTAGGTCAGAAATTTCTTTCAGCAGAAGTCCCGGGATAATACCCCAGATATCACTGAGCATAAAGACCTAGTATCTCAGAATAAGGGACCTTTCAAACAAGATTTCAGGGGTTACCTATATATCCAAGTTTGTGTTAACCCACAGAACAAGCAAGTTTGAAATTTATGTTTATATCTCGTCACAATCTACTAAATGTGCAAAAACCTACTGACACATCATCAGTGAGACCGTTTATTACTTTTTAACTTTCCAATTCTTTAGCATGTTGTGATCGTCCACTGATGTACTATCATTTCCTCTTATATGCAACAAAAACTCATTTTTCATTTTATCATGTTTTTGGCTTTTTCAAATTTTCAAATGTTTTTGGATTTTCTGAAAAATTTTACTCCCCCTAAAATGCAAACACATTTTAGGAAATTTGAAAATAAACTGTACAAACAACGTGACAACCAATATCGAATTGCTTCAATTCGCCATCCACTTGGCATAAACAATCAGAACTTCCCCTTACAACAAACTATTTTCTCATTTAGATTTCAAAACACTTAAGTTTGTTTTAATCAAAATGATTTTTCCGGAAAATAAGTTTGGTTTTACCACTTGTAGGGACATGGTTCATCATATTGTCATTCAATCACTTGTAGTAGATCAAGTACAACTTAATGTCCCTGATTTACCACTTGCAAGTATGCAACCTCTGTACCTCTTGTAAAAATATTCACAGCATACAAACCCATGTAGGAATAAACCTCTACACAAACCATTTTACCAATCAAAATGCCGATTCCTGCTTCACACTTACCAACCTGGAAGCTCCGGCAAGTCACACTCATCCTGTACAATTTAAACACATTTAAAAATCTTTCACAAAATCTATCTTAACAAGAATGATGCCGATTCCTGATCCACGATTACAAACTTGGGATCTCCGGCAAGTCAGGAATTTATGGTGAAAAAGCTGTCACCCAAGTCTGACCAGCCTTGGGTGATTTTGGCGGCAAACATCTGTCCCACCAACATTTTGATTTGTAAAACTCTTTTGCACTTTTAACCTTCCCATCAACCATCTTCCCGAAAATATGTTTGACTTTCCCATTGAAAGCCTTCTCAACATCAAATTCTCCCTTATCAGCGAAGAATTGATTTGAGATCTCTACCTTTCCCACTTTCTTCATCAAATTTTCTTTTGACAATGATGGAAAGTTTTCCTCGTTCATCTCAGGAATGGAATTATCAACCTTTTTATCAACCAAAGACTCCTCTGATTTTATGGATTCAGATTCATTGTCAGAATTACTCTCAGATTTAACCACCCACTTTTGTTTACTCAAATCACCTCTTCTTTTGTAAAATCTTTTTGAACTTTCTCCTTCCTCAGAAGTAGAATTTTCAAATTTTTTAACACTTTTCACAGATTGTTCTTTCTCATCAACACAAGTTTTTCTCAAAACAAAATTAGATGAAACTTCCTGTTTTTGGTAGTTGGTCTTGGGGCAATTCCAAGCTATATGTCCAACTTCTTGGCATTTGAAACAAGTTCTTCTGTCAACTCTTTCAGCAAACCTTTTCACATTCTTCTTTACTTCAGCAAGAAACTCTTGATTCGACTGCTTCCAGAACGGTTTCTTCTGTTCATCCTCTGAACTTCCTCCTGAAACAAATTTTGTTTTTGGTTTATAAGTTTTCTGATTTTTATAATTTTCTGAAGAATTGAAACCTAATCCATTCTTTTTGTAATTACGGTTATGGTTCGGTTTCTTTCGATAACCTGAACCAGAACTGTAACCCTTTTTCTTGTTCAATCTCTGTTGAACTCTTGAAGTGTATTTTTTAGGTTTTTCAACAAGATTTAAATCTTTTATTTCAGAAATATTAATTTCTGTTAATTTGAAAACCTGTTTGATCATTTCAGTTTTGACACTTCTTATTGGAAATTCCTCATCAGAATATAATTTGTCTGAATCATTCAATGTATACGCTACTTTGATTGATTCGTCATTCAAATTAGATTTTGATAACAAGAATTCTTTATTGTAAACCCTCTTAACCGGCGAACTTGGACTTTTCTCAGACGAACTCAAACTATCAGACTTAGACTCCGATTTTGACTCTTCATCCATATCCAACACCTGATCGACAACTCTTTTAACTAACTCGGACTCATGATCAGTGTCAGACGCTGTGAATGCAACATCAATATTGTCTGGTAATTCATCAGTGATTTCAGACTTTAATTTGATGTTTAGAGCCTTATCTACTTGTTCCTCGTTTGGTTTCCTGGGGGAATAACTTTCAAAGATAGGAGGCGGACATCTGTTATACTTGACACTTGGTTTCTTACCAGTATCCTCTTCTTTTTCTTTCTTCTTGAACGCTTCAAGACCTGCAACAGTAGGATAAACACGATCAATTAGATAATCACAAGTAGTATAACTCAAAAATAATCTGTTGATCCTTTCACTCTCAATTTTCTCAAGTTCCAACTCCTTCTTCAAGTTAGCACAGTCTTCAATATAGTCATTGATGACGCTTTGCTTTGTCATTAAAGTTGCACTCATCTTGTCATTTGCCTTTTCAAATTCTGCATTTGCTCTTTTTAAACTGTCAACTGTCCTGTTCAATACGTCGTATGACTCTTTCACATACTTCACATCAAAACAGTAAATCTTCTTTCATTTTCTCTAGCTCAGCAATCTTTTTGTCTTTTTCTTCACAAACTTTGCAAAATTCTGAACATTTCTCACAAGGCTTTGTAACTTCAACTACTTTTTCAATTATCTTTTCGACTTCGACAGTCTTTTCAACTTCTACTATCTTTTCAACAATTTTTTCAACTTCCACAAGTTTCTCGACTTCGACAATTTTCTCCACTACTTTCTCTACTTCAACAATCTTCTCTATTGCAATCTCAGCAGTTGCTTCATCTTTTGTTTCTACAGCTTCAGTCTTCGCCTTTTCATCAGCGAGTAGCTTTGCTGCTTCTAGCTCTCTCTGCAATCGAGCAATCTTCTTCTGATTCAGTATCTCAACTTTATCTGCATAGAAAAAATTAAAACTGTCAGGATCAATGCTTTTTCTACATTTGTTAAGATACTCTTCCTCATCATCCGTATCAACATCACTTCCAAGATCTGGAAATATCGGAATTCTTTTCTGACAATCTTCATTTTGATCCAGAATCCTGGTAACAAGTGCCACATTAGACTTAGTTTCACTAGGTATATACTTGTCCCAGCTAAATCCCTTTTCAACAACCTCATCATTCTGATCAATTATCCCATAATAAGCTTTCCTATTGGCTTCTTCAATCATTCTCCCATGAGCAGTTTGTGGTTCCTTTTGTTGAGGTTTTTGATCGATTTGATGAAAGATTGATTTCTGATAATAATTGCTCTTTTCTTGACTTCCAGTTAACTCTTGGTTTTTACATTCTCGTTTAAAGTGACCTTTTCCTTTACATCGGAAACAGGTAACTTTTGACTTGTCAAAACCAAGTGGAGAAGCAGCCATTCCTCGGAACTCGTCTCTGCTAGTAATTTGTTGAAATTTTTCAGCTCTCCTGCAGGCACTAGCTAAGCACCACTTCACATCCATCAGCTCAAGCTCTTCTGCATCAATTTGGTCGTAATCTTCTTTTGTAAGCATCGGATTACCAATTCTTCCGGCAATCAGGCTTTCATACGACTCTAACATGGCGACAAGAGATGCCATGTGTTGCTTTGCCACCTCAGGAGAAAGAGCTTGACCATTCTTGATGTTCAGTGTCACATTGCACTGCAGATTTGTAGAATTTTGATTTTGAGGGCTAGGTGTATTGTTGTTTGGATCAAAGCTTGAGAATGATGAAGTAGATCCACCACTTTGAGTTGTAATACTTGCATTTGGACTTGCAGAACCATCAGCACTGAATGCGGTACTAATCTTTGGACTTTGATTAGGAGTGGTCTCAAACTTGTTCCCTCGATAGTACAGACTGACATCTTGCTTTGCATTTGGATAGGTCATGATAGCTGTCTTTTGAATATCCAGCTCCTGCTCTTCGATTTTCTGAATAAACTGAGCCAAATTCATACTCTCAGACTTTCTCATAAGTTTCACAACCATCAAATATGTTCCCCACTTGTGCTGTGGTAACGCCTCAGCTAGTTTGTCAACCCACTCATCGTCCTCTTTCTTGATATCTAACCTACCCATTTCCAAAACTAAATGACAGTATCTATCTATAGTCTGTTTGGTTGTTTCATGATCAAATGCAGTAAACATGTCAAATGATTTCTTCAATAATGCCTTCTTGTTTTTGATCATATCAGCACTCCCTCTGAATTTCTGAATCAAAGCTTCCCAGATGGATCTAGCAGTTCCGTTATGTTGAAGTAAGACAAAGATGTCTTCTTTAACAGCTTGCTGAAGGATGCTGATCATCATCTTCTCACTAGTGTACTTCAACTTATTAGCTTCTGTAAAATCATTGAAACCCTTTTCCAAACCACGTTCATTCTTTGGCTTCTCGTAATCTTTCAGTAAAGAACACCATGCTTCGAATCTGTAAGCTTGAACCCAGTTCTCGAATCGGTTCTTCCAACCCTGAAAATCTTCAATATACATGAGTTTCGGCGGTTTTTGATGAGTGCCTGTCTCATTCTCATTATACAACGCTTCAGCAGGAGTTACAGGGGCAACGGGTGTCGCGAACGCATTGTAGAACTCTTCAGCCATGTCTCAAAACGCAGATGATGCTTCGGGAAATACTAGTCTTATAAGCGGACCACAAATTGCACTAAACGCGGATCTCAAGTGTCACAAAGAGCGAATCTCAATTGATGTTCGAAAAAGCGGACCAAGCATGTCACTTAAAGTGGACCAAAACTTTTACCATTTGAGCGAACCAGACTTAAACATGAACAAATAAGCGAACCAAACACGACCAGAAAAGCGAACTAGACTGTGATCTAAGAGCGGATCTCGATGACGTCAGTACTAGCGAACCAAATGCAAGCGAAAACTCAATTTGAACCAATTTTAGGCCGATTTAAGTTCTGAAAACTTCCAGGTTTTGTTAATTCATGATTACGCACACACTGTGTGAATTTTAAGCGATTTTGACCGTAAAAAGTTCTGTTTTTTCAAAAAAGAAAGGTGTAGAAACAGAAAAAATGATGAAAACGAGCTGTATATGCGAGATCTCCTCCTCCTTGGCTCTGATACCAATTGTAGGATCGATTTCGACCTAAACGAGTCGTTCGGAAGAGCTCAAATCCGTTTCAGAGGCGGAAACAAAGAAACGGACGTGTACACAGCTAGAATCACACTTTAAATCTCTTGTATATTGATTTTACATCGTTTACATTGACAAGGAACACCGGCAATACCTCGGTATCAGATCTGAACAACGTTACAAATGAAAATGACAATAAGCCTATTTATACTAATTCTGGACCGCTCATAGAGCATTACCATAAAAGCGAACCACATGGATGCCGTATAAGCGAACCACCATGTTGCCATATAAGCGAACCTCTTCATTGACCATATAAGCGAACTCCACATGTTGTCTTTTGTCTTCACATGAACTCTTTCATTGGACCTTCATAAGTAAACACCTCATTGGACCTTTTCATGAAGACTTTTCATTGGACCTTATATTGAACCAATCAAAACAACAAATGGCTACACAATCCTATTAAATCCAATGTGTTTTGTCGTTTTGTCTCATGTGCTCAAGTAATGATGATGTCATCATATGATGTCATCATCCAAGATGATGACATCATGCTTGAACGATTCGCAACGCAACCCGGACTTGACATTAGACGAAGACGACAGATGACTGCACCAACAGACTCCCCCTCAGATGTTGACGAGTCTAAAGTGTCGAGTCTTCAACGACTTCAGTCTTTATCAGTGAAAACATCCTCAAATCTTTCTCTTCTCTTTTCATCATCAACAAACTTCCCACGAACAATCTCTACTCGGATGTCTTCAGACTCCCCCTTTCGATAAGCTGGGATCGCAGTCTGGCTTGTTGTAATCACAAAGACTTCAGGTATCGGAACCTGGTCTTCAAAACCTGCACATCCTCTACCCAAATATAAATTTTCTGATGATAACATGTAAAGATCTAATGAATCATTTGCAGACAGTACACAAAAATTGATTTTACAATTTGAAGAACCACTTGAAGATATATATCATTTTTTGTTTTCAAAAACCAACACACTCTCCCAAACCATCTGTTCGTCATGTTTAGCACTCGGAATTTTGAATATCAACTTTTCAATACCAGTTGTCGAAAATCTTTTTGACGTTTTCAAAAATTTATGCTAAAACACACTGAAAATCTTTTTGGATTTTTGACATAAAAGAAATAAAATGCAGTAAAGAAATATTTACAGACAATATTTTGTGAGTTTGCGTTAGAGGATCATATCAGTTTTTGAGACAAATCACCAACACCGTTAAGCTTCATTTCATTTTAAGCTCTAAACGATTCACCTAGATTGTCAGTATATTGATCCACTTAAATTTTCACACAAAGTTCAATTGATCCGAGATACTAGGTTAATGTTTTAAGCTCTTGAACTTATTCGTGTGTCCCACTACTTGAATATACTCCCGTATCCAGATCCCAATATTCAGTCTTACCGGTGAGTATACCACAGATGATATCTGTAAGGGAATAAATTATAGTGCGAGGGCCGTGAGAGCTCAGGTCGATCTTTCGATACGCAAAGAGATGACGGCTTCGACTTTTGGTGGGTCCCCTTTAGAGGATCTTTTGCATTACAACAGCAGTGACTATCAATTTTATTGTTTCATCAGCTTGCTGAGGGCGATGCTATGTTCCAAGCATTTGCAGAAAGCATTATCCGGGGACTAGGTCAGAAATTTCTTTCAGCAGAAGTCCCGGGATAATACCCCAGATATCACTGAGCATAAAGACCTAGTATCTCAGAATAAGGGACCTTTCAAACAAGATTTCAGGGGTTACCTATATATCCAAGTTTGTGTTAACCCACAGAACAAGCAAGTTTGAAATTTATGTTTATATCTCGTCACAATCTACTAAATGTGCAAAAACCTACTGACACATCATCAGTGAGACCGTTTATTACTTTTTAACTTTCCAATTCTTTAGCATGTTGTGATCGTCCACTGATGTACTATCATTTCCTCTTATATGCAACAAAAACTCATTTTTCATTTTATCATGTTTTTGGCTTTTTCAAATTTTCAAATGTTTTTGGATTGTCTCATGTGCTCAAGTAATGATGATGTCATCATCCAAGATGATGACATCATGCTTGAGATTTTCTCGAAAAGTTGTCATTTTTAATTATGTTGGCACGTTAATATATATATATGCGTCCATATATATATATATATATATATTTATATATTTTTATGATTTTTGCGATTTGAACGATTTTATTGGTGACCATTATTGTGTAAATCCATTAACTCTCCCGTTTATACGCAATATATCTACGATTTGCGCGTCATAATATATATACATAAACATTCATAGAATTTAACACCGAACACGTAAAATATTACCAACTTATCTATTTTGTCATTTTTAAAGCCAATATACATAAAACATCTCATATGACCAAATTTGATGCTCGATAAACAAGTTACATATTTAACGCAATTTTACCGTTTCTACCTCACAAAACGTACATGCATACATGCATAGTCTAAATTTCTCATTATCAAATTAACACTTAATATATTATCACATTTACATGTTTTAAATCACTTAACACATTTTATCACCTAAGGTTCACTCAAAATTTACCCATACTAGTGTTCATTGAAAAATGCGTATTTTAGCGATTCGGTAACGTTTTCGGGCGTCGGAAGTCACGTATGACCAACCAAACACCAAGTAAACTTAAAATTAGTTAAATTTCTTGTTTTTAAACTAAAAACATCAGTTTATTTACTGATCTAAATCAGTTTTACAAAAATCACCCGAAAAGTCGATTTTTGACCGTTTTAACGCATAGTCTTGCGTTAAACGTTACCATAACCATCCCAACTCAAAACGACTTGATATTTTAACACAATAAATGTTATTTACTGATTAAAATAGTGGTTATAATCAGAGTAGTGCAGTTTTTGTGTAAGTCACATAAATCATGCGATTTCACGTATTTTACAACTTTTAATGCACCAAGTACAACATGCAAAGCTAGCAAACAGTATGACAAAGTTATATATCATTAAACACTTCAAAATAACTTTATTTTAGGGTTTATAATCTGATGAAAATTGATTTTTATTAAATCATGCCCAAATGATCATTTCATGCTTTCATATTATCATGCATGTTTACATATGTGCATCTAATGCACTCATACAACATCATCAACATCTTTTATGATCTAATCATACTCAAGAACACATTAATATTATGTTCTTACAAAACACAACACACATATCAACATGATCATCCAATCATTCATACATAAATGCTACTATCCTTCATATTTAAGAACATATGACAAACTTTTACATGCATGCCTACATACATACATATATACACGAAATATATATGCACACATAAACCACCAAAATTTCACTTTTCATCATGTCACTTTCAAATCTTAAATCACCTTTAGAAGATTCTTATATGACACATATGGATTCTTACATGCAATCCTAGTTTTCAAGTAATCATGTAACTCAAGAATCTTTCAACAAAAATAAAAAAACACAAACATCTACTCCCACACACACACTCACGGTCACACATACACACACACACACACACATATATATATATATATAAATATATATATACACACACATCCATTTTATTTCATTCAAAATGAAACCCATTTGTTTTACGTTTCAAGTTTATGATTAAACTCAAGATCAAGAGAAACTTCCATCACTATCAAGAACATCAAGAATCAAAACAAAGTTTTTAAAATAAATTTTTATACCTTCAAGTTCTTGAATGATTTTTAGTAAAGATTGGTGATGTGGGTCTTGATTATTGCTTGAAATGTTGTGAAATCACTTCTAAACATCCATTTTAGCTTGAAATCACCATGAAAGAGATGTGAATCTTCAAGAACAATTTTGAAAATGAAAATTTTGGTGTTTTAAAAGGTGTTCGGCCGAGATTTTGAGAGAGAGAGAGAGAGAGAGAGAGTTGTAATTTTTGAAAACATTTCTTGGATTATGGTGTGATTATGGAAGGTGTGTAAAGTTATAATCATGACACACATATCTCTAGTGTTTACATGTGTCATATTGGAAGAATCAAGAAGAGATGGGCACCCCTATGGGCCACTACCTCTCACCCCACTCACATTCATCATATATACATACATACTTATATATAGATTAGTGTTAAAAACAATTATTTTACTAGATACCGGGTATTTTATCTAGCGTTTTAAACCCGTTTTAGCTCGTTTTAAATTATTTTAAATGCTCTATAAAAATAAACCTGCCAAAATATTACGGGACAATATTTTGTTTGCCCGGACTGGCTATGTTGTCGGTATTTGGCAGTATGCGCGCTGTGCTGCGCGACTCGCGCTTAAAATCGGAAAAACAGGAATTTAAGCGTTTTTATTTGTTTTTGTCATTCTATAAAAATAGACTTATCAAATTGTTGCTAAAATGATTATCAGTTGCCTTGACTGGCTGTATTGACAGCGTTTTGTCGGTATACGCACTGCATCGCGCGGTACGCGCTTATACTCGAAAAATAGAGTTTCTTAGCATTTTAATTTATTTTTCCTCATGAGTATGATGAAAATATTTATTCTAATCATAATAGACTATTTTTTAGGATTTTGGCACTGATCGGGTGGTCACCGACGTTCGTTTCTCATTTTAACCGTTACGCGATAAGCGTTTATCTTACCGTTGCCAACATAATTTTTATCAAAGTTAAATCTTACCAACACACTAAATTTCACATATAAAAATCATAACTAGTCAAATATAGCCTAGTTACCTATTCACAACGCGTATTACAATTGTACGGTACGGCCTGAAAAACTGGGTGTCACAGTATCCCCCTGTTTAGGAAATTTCGTCCCCGAAATTTTTACTCTACAGGTTTTATTTTCGCACTAATAAGAATAAACAAAACGAATCTATTGAATATAGTCTCATAGTTTCTGCGAGAAACTTGGATTCTTACGAAGAATCCTTGTAGATCTATATTACACACGTTCTCGATTCCTAAACTCTCATCTCAACACTCTCCACCCTCTCTAGGGTCCAACATTCACAAGCTCTAAATCAAGAAGATTCATGTCAAAGTTCAAAAATTTCGGGTATCCTCTGGTTATACGACCTATAAATCGCAGATACTACTAGAATGTTGAAATCGCCCTTCCGGTTAGTAACATAACTTTTCTGGCTATACGCACTGCTTCTTCGATGCTTCGATAGACCTCCGTTTATCTCCCAAATAATCTTTACAAAGCGCAAAATTATTGTATCACCCATTATACATCTCTTCAAATGCATCCGAATAGTAAATCACGTACACCACTCATTTCTGATGGTAACATGAGCCCATATGCAACTGATCCAACCCAAGATGGGCTCTCGAAGGGACCAAGTCAATGTGGCTCAGCTTTTCTTTCCTCTGCTAAAACCTTCAATTGTCCATGTAATTCTTCTGTTGATCAATTGGCGACCTTTAACCTTCCCTTGATTTAGACAAATCCTGTCGTTGGTTTCCTAAATAAACTAAGGTCCGGTCAATTGTCCCTTGTCACGTTAGCTCCACGTAATGACGATCATCTCTTCATCCATGCAAGGCTTCAAACGGAGCAACCTAAATACCAGCGTGTTAAGTATTGTTGTAAGATATCTCTGCCAAGGGCATGTGAGTATCTTAACTTTCTTTTAAGTCCATGATACACGCTTCCCAATCTCAAACTGATCTATAAACATACTTTCATCATCCTTTCTAATTCCATAGTTAACTTCAAACGTTACTTATAATTCTCTTTGGTTCGTGTATAGACAAACATGTCGTCGATGACTGTTATCACGAACTTACTTGATTAGGGTTTCCATATCCTATTCATGAGATTTATGAATTTAAATGGCGCATTAATTAAATCAAAGGGCATGACTAATATCTCGTAATGGCCATATTACGTTTGAAAAGCATTCCTCGAATTTTCTTCGTAACAACCTTCAACTAATAATATTCTAGTCGTAGATCGATCCCTCGTATAGCGGCTGAGTCACGATAGTTTGATTGAACAAATTGTCAAATCCTTGGTAATAAGGTACCGATTCTTGATAGTCAACTTGCTCGGCTTTCTGAAGTCCTCACATATCCTGAAGAATCCATTCTGCTTTATTCCATCAAAGCAGATGCATCTTATGGCGAAAAGCTCAATCAAATGAAATCCTTGTCCATAAGCTCTTAAAGCTATCTCGTCATTTCTATCATTTCAGGCGGTGCTTAATCTATAAGAAGATTGTGCAATCGGGTGTAGCACCGTGAGTCAGATCGATTCGAAATTCGATCCATCTCGCAAGGAAGATCCAGGTATGTCTTTTTAGGAAGACTTCTGGATAGTTGCGACTGATAGAAATCTCTCTGACGTTCCTACATTCGGTTTTCGCATCCATCACAACACTGACCACTCTCGACTATTAACACTCAACACTCGACTCAATCGATTTCCGCGAACAGCTTCCGCCTTTCTACTGCCATCAGGATGAGATATTCCAACTAGCCTCTTCGAGCGATAGTCCCCACTTCATCCTCGAAAAGTGAATTCATTCTTGCATCTTCGTCTAAGCTTCTCAGCTCACTGATAATAAACCAATCTCTAGAGCTATAATCGCCTAAATAAATACTATAACTACGAACAACCTTGCCAGTTTCTATCAATTTACCAACTATTAGTTCTATCGGGCACTTTATACTTAGCTTACTTATAGGTGAACACAACAATGGTTCGTAATTTTTCGAACAAAACTCAAGTCAGGTTTAGTATTATAAGTATGAACTTAGATTGGCTTTTGATTCGAAACATACCGGTAACAGTAGCAGGACTCTCACTTGCCTTCCTGACACTTGCCCCAACGGAATTACTCTTAACGTCCTGTCCTTTCGATTTCGGGCATTCCCTTTTGTAGTGTCCTTGCCCACCGCATGTAAAGCATCCTTCAAGTGCAGCTCCATCCGATGTACTCTTAGCGTAACACTGGGAAGTCACATGTCCGGTTCGGCTTCATCTGGCGCACTTCTCTTATCCATTGCCGTCCTTACCCTCTCTTGACTCTTTAGGGTTAGCTACACTTGCTTTCTCCAATCTGCGTTTCTTCCTACTTCCAACTTCGGGAGTCTTCTTGGAGCTCTCGGGTTTGTGCTTCTTCGAATCTCCAATTCTAGGTTCAGATCGCTGAAACACTCGGATAACCGACTCATTCTGACAGCCTGATATCACGCATATCGATGTCACATCATTGCATAGGACACCAGTAAATGATCTTGGGCTACAACCCTGGATTGTTTTGTGTACGCTCTGGTGCACTGTTCATATGGTTAATAGAAATCAGGAATACGTTCCAATGAGATCATCACAGATGAACAACCAAAACTTTCCGATCATTATTTTACCTGAAGGGTTTCCAATCTGTGTCCCACCAAGATCATGCCGAGGATTACCGCATTCACGTTTCTGGCCATCATTTTGGTTAGCATCACACTGTTCCTAGGCAGTATTAACGTGTTGGGTTATGAGTCATGCCAACTCCTCTGGGGTAGCAGGTAGTCCAGTGTCCTGTCTCACTTTTGGCGGCATTTTCGTCATTTCTATTATTTACAACAATAATAATCAAATGAGACGATAACCAAAAATAAAAATAATTCAATCATTAAATATTATTGGACCAAACATTGCGCATGTATAATATCCACATATTAATGAGAAAAAATTTTAAACCAAAAGTTAATCATCTGATATTATCATAGAAATTAACAACTTGTTTTTCAGTACATCATGTCTATCATTGGCATATCTACATCTATACCTATAACAAGTTTTTCACAAAATTTCTACCTAATATCACAAAAATATAATTGGCACACAGGCCCCCAAAAGGAAACATCAAAAGAGTATCCAGACACAACAACCAAAAACAATCAACCACAAACAAACAAAGAAAACAACATCTAACACTTCATCCCTATGAAATCTAGCATCTTCCTAACCAACTCCTCTAGATCCACTATCCTCCAATGCATCTGATCCATCGCGCTATCATCTAATTCCTTCAACATATCGTACCGATCCATTTGCCCCTCGAGGTCCTTCAGTTTACCCTTAGTCGTTTCCAGTTCTTCATGCATGGTAGTGAACTGTCGGTCACAATGGCAACATCGATCCACCCAAACCCCTTTCTGCTTCTTAGAAGCAGATGCAGTCTCAACTTGTGACGTAGAAGCAACCTCTCTAGCAGGCCTAACTCTCTTCCCACGACGATAATACACTAATGGAGGCGTAGTAGATGTGCGTGACTCAATGACATGTAAAGGTGACTCTGACAAAACAGGTGGAGGGACCTCAGCAACAAGCTCGATCACAGTAGCATGTGGAGCAACAGATGGCTCTAATGGTCGAGCTGTAACAATAGTGGCATCCATTGCTGGTGCAATACTAAAAGGTCCTCCAAATACAGGGACATCTCTAATCACGTCATCGATAACTGGTACTGTGCCAGATGATTGTCCTATCTCATGAATCGAGGGAGGAGCGTCATCGTTGTCATCAATCCACCCGTTGCTTATGAAAGCATAACAGGCCTGGCTAGCGAAAGCAGGATCGACATGGAATGATGAAGCAAACTCAGCCATACCAACCATCTGTGGGGTCGTGATAGGTGTCTCTGGTAAAATGGATCTGGGTGAAGTCTCGAAATCTGGCTTGCTACTTGAGTCGTTGATTTCGATGACCTCGTGCTCGTGCGACATCTATGACACAAATATAATCATATAAGTTAGTGTGTGATCAACATGAATAGTAACACATAAGGCCCAAAATAAACAGAAAATAACGTATGCACATAAACACACAAGGGTTTTTATACATGATACAATTTTTCTTTGTTTATTTAAAATTATTGGCTTCGAGAATTTTGGACTTTATATTTCAAAATTCTCCGGTTGAAGTCTAGTGTTTTCCTCCGAAAACATCTAGTTCCCTAACAACCAATGGCTCTGATACCAACTTCTGTCACACTCCCAAAACGTCGCAGCGGAATATTAAACGTAGTGGTGACGGAAGTTGGTGCCCATTTATATCTTGCCGAGTGATGCATTTTATTGTTGGACATATTGGTTTATTTTAAACATAAGTTATTAAACATTACGTTTTAAGACATGACACAACTACATAGTTAAGATGTCTTGGATCCTCGCGGATCTTATTACAAAAGTCCTAGAGAGTTTAAAAGTTGTCCAACATATTTAAACAAAACAACATGAATCATCAAACACAAGATACGCCATGATTTTCCCGAAGCCGAACTCAAGTACCTGTAGAACACGTTAAAATCAAGTGTCAACACAAAGGAAGGTGAGTTCACGTATTCACTTACAACCAATTTTAATCCAAGGAAAACTTTCTGATTAGCTGTTTATTTGAAAACATCCATATAGATTTTAGAATGTCCATTTTAGTTCCTTATTAAAAATACATGGGCCTTCCGCCGGTTCATTGATCCGACAACTGTAATATATATTGCCCAGGTTTTGTATATTAAATTATTGCGTTAATTTTCAGACTCGTATGTTAGCTAGACGATACGAACTATATATTAACCATGCAGGGATAATCAAAGCTAGACAATAAACAGAATATTAATTCGTCGTTTGACATTGACACGGGGCGACCGGTCACGACAGGGTTGTCAACCCAATAGATCTACCAACAATTCATCGCATGCAATACTTAACTAATTAAACGACATCATGGGCGCAGGGTTCTCTCTTTGATAACAATATGATGTCTGCCTCACGTACAATATATATATCCTACTAATATGACAATTTAATATACGACATTGTACGAATCCCCAGGCCGGCATCCGTCCCAACTATACGGTCATGTTTCGCCTAGGAAATACCGTATCATCCCAATGTCCAATATTTATTCATCAAAAACGTTTTTACTTCGAAACGTATGACTTATCAAATTTCATATATTTTCATCGAAAATATATATTTTATATCAAAAGGTATGTTTTATTTCAAAAACATTATCAAACTCTTTTATTGACGTGTTCTACCCCCAAAATATATACAAAGCAGTAAAAAGAGGGGTTTAGTGACACTCACCTTTGGGTGCGTATTTTAATATCGCAATCCCAGAGATTGATGGTTATATACGTCCTAATATAGGAACAATTCTAAATCAATATATATAACACAAAAATCTTAAGTTTCTCCGTTTCTTAGAATTATCTCATAACTTTGAGATTTTCTCGAAAAGTTGTCATTTTTTATTATGTTGGTACGTTAATATATATATATATATATATATGAGTCCGTATATATATATATGTATATATTTATGATTTTTGCGATTTGAACGATTTTATTGGTGACTATTATTGTGTAAATCCGTTAACTCTCCCGTTTATACGCAATATATCTACGATTTGCGCGTCGTAATATATATACATAAAAATTCATAGAATTTAACACCGAACACGTAAAATATTACCAACTTATCTATTTTTTCCTTTTTAAAGCAAATATACATAAAACATCTCATATGTACCAAATTTCATGCTCGATAAACAAGTTACATATTTAACGCAATTTTATGGTTTCTACCTCACAAAACGTACATGCATACATGCATAGTCTAAATTTCTCATTATCAAATTAACACTTAACATATTATCACATTTACATGTTTTAAATCACTTAACACATTTTATCACCTAAGGTTCACTCAAAATTTACCCATACTAGTGTTCATTGAAAAATGCGTATTTTAGCGATTAGGTAACGTTTTCGGGCGTCGGAAGTCACGTATGACCATCCAAACACCATGTAAACTTAAAATTAGTTAAATTACTTGTTTTTAAACTAAAAACATCAGTTTATTTACTGATCTAATTAAGTTTTACAAAAATCACCCGAAACGTCGATTTTTGACCGTTTTAACCCATAGTTTTGCGTTAAACGTTACCATAACCATCCCAACTCGAAACAACTTGATATTTTAACACAATACATGTTATTTACTGATTAAAATAGTGGTTATAATCAGATTAGTGTAGTTTTTGTGTAAGTCACATAAATCATGCGATTTCACGTATTTTACAACTTTTAATGCACCAAGTACAACATGCAAAGCTAGCAAACATTATGACAAAGTTATATATCATTAAACACTTCAAAATAACTTTATTTTAGGGTTTATAATCTGATCAAAATTGTTTTTTTATCAAATCATGCCCAAATGATCATTTCAAGCTTTCATATTATCATGCATGTTCACATATGTGCATCTAATGCACTCATACAAAATCATCAACATCATTTATAATCTAATCATACTCAAGAACACATTAATATTATGTTCTTACCAAACACAACACACATATCATCATGATGATCCAATCATTCATACATAAATGCTACTATCATTCATATTTAAGAACATATGACAAACTTTTACATGCATGCCTACATACATACATATATACACGAAATATATATGCACACATAAACCACCAAAATTTCACTTTTCATCATGTCACTTTCAAATCTTAAATCACCATTAGAACATTCTTATATGACACATATGGATTCTTACATGCAATCCTACTTTTCAAGTAATCATGTAACTCAAGAATCTTTCAACAAAAATAAAAAAAACAAACATCTACACCCACACACACACACACACTCACGGTCACATATAAATATATATATATATATATATACACATCCATTTTATTTCATTCAAAATGAAACCCATTTGTTTTATGTTTCAAGTTTGTGATTAAACTCAAGATCAAGAAAAACTTCGATCACTATCAAGAACATCAAGAATCAAAACAAAGTTTTTAAAATAAATTTTTATACCTTCAAGTTCTTGAATGATTTTTGGTAAAGATTGGTGATATGGGTCTTGATTATTGCTTGAAATCACTTCTAAACACCCATTTTAGCTTGAAATAACCATGAAAGGGATGTGAATGTTCAAGAAAAATTTTGAAAATGAAAATGTGGGTGTTCTAAGAGGTGTTCGGCCGAGATTTTGAGAGAGAGAGAGAGTTGTGATTTTTGAAAATATTTCTTGGATTATGGTGTGATTATGGAAGGTGTGTAAAGTTATAATCATGACACACATATCTCTAGTGCTTACATGTGTCATTTTGGAAGAATCAAGAAGAGATGGGCACCCCTATGGGCCACCACCTCTCACCCCACTCACATTCATCATATAGACATACATACTTATATATAGCGTTTTAAACCCGTTTTAGCGCGTTTTAAACTATTTTTAACGCTCTGTAAAAATAAACCTGCCAAAATATTACGGGACAATATTTTTTTTGCCCGGACTGGCTATGTTGTCGGTATTTGGTAGTATGCGCGCTGCGCTGCGCGGTACGCGCTTAAAATCGCAAAAATAGAAATTTAAGCGTTTTTATTTATTTTTGTCATTATATAAGAATAAACTTATCAAATTATTGCTAAAATGATTATCAGTTGCCTTGACTGGCTGTATTGACAGTGTTTTGTCGGTATATGCGCTGAATCGCGCGGTACGCGCTTATACTCGAAAAATAGAGTTTCTTAGCGTTTTAATTCATTTTTCCTCACGAGTATGATGAAAATATTTATTCTAATCATAATAGACTATTTTTTAGGATTTTGACACTGATCGGGTGGTCACCGACGTTCGTTTCGCATTTTAACCGTTACGCGATAAGCGTTTATCTTACCGTTGCCAACATAAGTTTTATCAAAGTTAAATCTTACCAACACAATAAATTTCACATAAAAACATCATAACCAGTCAAATATAGCCCAGTTACCTATTCACAACACGTATTACAATTGTACGGTTCGGCCTGAAAAGTCGGGTGTCACAAAATGGTTGAGAAGAGAACCCGTTGGTGGTTTGTGAAAGATGGAAAGAGAAAGAGAACTCCGAAGACATCCCCTGTTGTACCTATTCCCAAGGAGCCAATGCTGAAAATTGTTGTTAAGGGTATAGTGAAAGGGGGAGTCATAAGAGAAATTAGAAATTTAAATTGTTATATTATTCAAATGAAATCTTCAATGTCTGTTTTGCCTTCAAAAGAAAGACAACAAAGTTTAATTGATGAAACAGTATTTGAACCATCAGAAGTTATTCAACATGGAGCTGATCTATTGAAATATTCTCTTGAAAGTTTTCTAAAGAAGAATGAAGATATTGCTGCTCAGAAAGATCAAAGCACAAGTGCTCAAGGTGAAAGTGTCAAAGGTTCAGAGCCTGAAGGAGTTGTTCGTGATGATACAAGTGAAGATGCTGATGATGAGTCAACTGAGACTGAGACAGAGCTTGATTTGTCTACACTTGGTCGTGGAAAGGCTCGGTTGAAAAAGAAACCGAAAAAGACAAAGAAAGCATCGGATGATGAAGATTCTACCTATGTGCCACTTGAAAAGAAAAAGAAACTAATAAAGAAACGAAAGGCTGTTCAGAATGGTGTTCTTCCAAGACGTGTTAGAGCTAGGAAGGGGTCTGCTCCAGCAATCAAAGATCAAGGTGGAAAAAGTGAAAAACATGTCACAACTTCCAAAGGGCCTGAAGCTGAAAAAATTCAAAGTGTTGATTTCCCAAAGAGCCCGAAGTGCAAAATGTTGATGTGCCAGAAGTTGAGGTTCAGGAAAATGTTGGTGACGATGATTATGTTGAAGTTAGTATTCCTCCATCACCACCACATCCAGTGACT
This sequence comes from Helianthus tuberosus, assembly GCA_030545235.1. NCBI lineage: Eukaryota > Viridiplantae > Streptophyta > Magnoliopsida > Asterales > Asteraceae > Helianthus > Helianthus tuberosus. The sequence continues at coordinate 13,848 of JARYGA010014187.1, read as the reverse complement.
CCAGATATTCCTGAATCCTCAAGGCCAAAGAATACAACTTTTCCTGATCTATTTGGAGAGCTTCCTCATGCTTTTAGGGTATATAAAGATGATATTCCAGATGATGATTTTGATATGTTCAACAATGAGGTCGTGAAAGTTTTAGAGAAGAAAGTTGGTGATCTAGAGAAAGAAAAGACCAAAGCTGAAGCTGAACGTGACGTGTTAAAGCAAAAGCTTGAAGAGCTGATGAAAGAAAATGAAGAAATCAAGACTGTCATGATCAATCAAGCTAAGAAGTTGAAAAAAATTGGATGATGATGTTCATGACAATACTCAGTTATTTGAGTGTCTATCAGCAGAAAATGTTGAAATGCGTGTGAAGATGAAGAAGCTAGAAGAGATAAATGAGATGTTTAAAGGCATGATAAGTGATCTTCATGAAGCATCCTCAAGCGAAATGAAAGCTATGAAGCTAGAAATGGAAGCGATGAAAGCTGACAAAGTGATGAAAGATGATCAGCTCAACATGCTTTATACAGTGATGGAACATCATCTGGGTATTGATGTTCATTCTGTCTTTCAAAACATTGAGATCATAAAGGCTGAAGAGCATAGAGTTGAAAGAGAGAAAAGGTTGGCTGAAGAAGTAACTCAAAGAAGGAAAAGTGTTATAGATGAGACTCAAGAAGCAGGTGGTTCTTCGAGCCAAGCTGATGTAGAGATGGTTGATACAGAAGCTGATCTTGATCAAAGCTTCGTTCTTGGTGAGTCTTCTCATCTCTTTTACAATCTTGAAGATATTATTCGCCGAGTGAAAATAGAGCAAAGAAGGCGAAAGGGAAAAGAACCTGAAAAGTTGCTGTTAAAATGGAAAGTAGAGGAAGAGGTTGTAGTAGAAGAAGTAGAAGAAGAAGAAAAAGAAGAGGGTGAAAAATTGGACGATATTCTTAATGCTATCGAGAACTACGATCCATCGTGGGATAAATTCATAGACGAAGATGAAGACAAAGACCAAGGTTCTTCTGGTTTACTTATTGTGAATCCTTCAGTACAAGAAAAGATTGATGATCTGATGAATGACGAGATCAACGAACTAGAGGATGATCAACAACAAGAGTCTTCTTCATCTGGCAAACAACATGTCGACCAGGTATACCTCACACAACCTACTGTTATATATTTTTGCATGCTCGCTTTGAGGGGGAGCTAGAGGTACCGAGGTCAAGGGCAGAGATGTTAGAAGAATTGAGTTTAGATGACGAGAAGTTCAAATTCGATATAGAAGATGAGATCCCTCCATCACCAGAAAGGGAATATGAATTCAAATACGCCCAAGAAGCTGACAAATATAACGATGTGATTGTGGAACATGCCTCTGATTCATCTGATGAAGAAACGGATTTTCACTATTCTGGTGTTGACGAAATGTTTCCTTCACTTGCTGAGATGTTCAAAGATCAAAATGAAGATGATGTCAGGTGAAAGATTGTTGAAAAGATCACAACGGAAGGTGTTCCAAGAACCATTCATTGAGAGAATCTTGCTGAGGAAAGAAAGAAATGGTTCAAGATAGTGCCTAAGGAAAGAAAGTACATAAGGCCACTACAGTTCTTTACACATGACAAAGATATTTCATGGGGACACATTCTATCTTGGGGCTATCTGGAAGACTTACAAGTGTATGCCATTAGACGGGAGCAGGGGGTTCAATACTTTGAGTTCTTGTCAGATATCAAGACCCTCCCGTGGTGGGACATTGATGAGTTGGTCCAAACAAAGAACATAAAGCAATTTTACTATGGTTTGGAAGTGAAGAAGCATGACCAATACTTATGGGATTATGTTAAGCAACAATCAAAGGTTAGGTATCCTGATTGGAAGCCTCAATTTCCAAAACAGATTATCACTATGTTAGAAAATGGTGAGAAGGATATTACTCTGGATATTAAACCACCAAGATGCTTGAAGAACAAGTCATTACGTGCTATGGAGCAAGACTTCCATGAAGATTTTGAAGGTTGGTTATACAATGAAAGCACAGCGGAAGCAGTGATTTCCTTATTTGATAAGTCAAAGGGTGAATCGAGAAGGATATGTGTGCTAGACCCGATGTGGCTAGTGAACTGCTCAAAGAAAGATATCGATTGCTTGTTCTACAACAAGATTGTGTACGAAAAACGTGACAAAGTGCAAGCAATGCAATATCAAAAGATCGTAGATGTATGCTTCACGAAAGACATCAACTTTGGGAGGTACTGGAAGTCCAAATGGAGAGATCTTGAGATTGATGAATTTCTAAAGAAGTACAAACATGAGCAAAGATTCAAGGCTATGTCTGAGAAAGCTGCAAAGATGGGAAAGTCCAAGTGGATGAGACCGCCTCCAACAGATCAAACACCTATCGAAAAGTAAGAGAAAAAGATTCCTAAGTGGGATAGAAAGAGAGACGGTGATCCAGTTTACAGGAAATGGTGGATTGAAAAAGGAAGACTGCTAAGGCAAAAAATGTTAGAAGAAAAGGCAGAGCAAAGGAGACAGAGGGCAAAGGAACGAAGACGTAAGAGAAAAGATTAAAGACTATGTTGGAAGGACGACATCTACATCCAAGGGGGAGTCTGTTAGTTCAAAAGTCTGTAGCTTCCGTCAGCATGGAGTCTTATTTTGTATTGTATATGTCTTTTGTATGTATGTGTAAAACGACAACACAGGGAACGGTTATGTGATGTAAAAGTGACGTCCGAAGGTTGACAAATGTCATCCGATCGGATGGCCACCCGATCGGATGACCACCCGATCGGACAGCCACCCGATCATCCGATCGGGTGGCCATCAGATCGGATGACACTTAAAGCTTCCCTGATGTTGCCTGTAAATACCCAGCATGGGTTAGTGTTAGATAAACTTTTGGCTGATTCTGTACTGAACCTCTGTCACTCTGATTCTCTACCGGTGCACGTGTACTTTCAATCATTCTAATAGATAATCAAAGGTGTTTAAACGTTGAATTCTGCATTTGTTGATTCCTTGACACAATCAATGGATTCCGCACATTGATCGTGATCGATTCATCCACGTTCGAGATGAACGGATCCTGATCCAAAGGCCTAACAATTATTCCCAACTATTTTCTTGACGATTCTTTTGATTCCTCGATTCGAAACTTCCACTTATGTAACACCTCATAAAAATCTGTCCAATTATGTAAAGACACGTGTCCTAAACCCTAATCATGTGAAAGATTGAATTACAAGGACTAAAGTTGTCAAACGATGTAAATACGCATGCGAAGGGACTAAAAGTGTCAACATGCCAAACTTGTGCCTCTGATTAACCACACATGATGAATATATTCTTAAACGAGTAATTGTTCGGATATAAGAAGCCGTTTGTGAAAATAAACGAAATTTACTAGATACAGGGGTAAAACGTGTTAACATGTTAATTCTTACCTCTGAGTGACCTTTTAACGAACCCGGGGCTTTGTAATGTTCAATCATACTCCCAAAAATAAGTGATAACAAATTCACAAGGTTTCGTGATTGTTATGTGTTATTTACGCAATTTCCCAAGAACAAGGGTTTAAAGCGTCAAATAGCAGAAACTTGTGTTTTCGATGGTCGTTTAACGGAACTGGACCTAACGGTGTTTGGTTATACTCCCTAGATCATCTACAAATTAACTACAAGGGCCTATTGTGCCTAAAATGAAAGATATTAGGCTTATAAAGATGCAAGGACTGAACATGACAAGTTTGAAACTTGTTTGGCTTGTAATATAGGGGGTCGCTGTGACAACCCGAGATTTCAAGGTTCTTTTCCTACAAATTACGTGTTTCATAATCCTATTTTTTATTACAATTTGTTTATGTGGGGTCATGTGTGGTTTATTGGAATGATTATTGTATAGTTATGCATGGTGGTTTAATGTCTAATATTTAATGTTTAATGAAAACTCTTATGGCAAAGAACCCCTTGTGACGAAGAATGGATTCTTCGCCACAACCTTGCCCGACGAAGAGTGAACCTTCGTCATCACCCATCCCGACGAAGAATGAGTCTTCGTCATTAACATGTTGGACGAAGTATGGTACTTCGTCGAGGGAAGGTTTGCCAAAAAGGGGCCTTCGGCCCGGGATGTTCGGGGCCCAGTATGTACGCATATAACTTCTTAGAAACATCACCGCAAATCACAAAAACCCTATGGTCTTCTCTCCCTCTCTTTCCTGTGCGATGACAACTTCTGTTGATCGAAGCTCTCCTTTACGGATCCCCTCTCGGAATGTCAATCGGTTAGTTGTTATCACTTTGCTTGTTTAATTCGTTGCTATATGTTTACGTGGAGTAGATGTGTACGGGTAGGATTAAAGTATGAGCTAGGGTTTCGTTTGCAAAACTGAAATATATTTAACATCTAGTGAGCCGTGTAGAAATGTTGGGTGTTAGTGCGAAAGTCTTTGAGACAGATGTCGGAACGTTAAATGTTTGGTCTATACTTTTTCACTTTTCTCGTTTACTTTGACGCAAGAAATTGACGCCTCAAATTCAGAAGTATGGAAACCTCTGTGATTCTGTCACACCCCCAAAATCCACACGCGGAGTATCACCGCTTGGAGGCGTGACTGACCAGGATCAAACCACCAATCATATTGAACAAGCAAGTAATTAATTGTAAAAGTCCAACCAATACGTTTGGTGTCCAAAACATAGTTTAAGTTGTAAGCGGAAGCATAATGTTTAGAAACCAAAAACACAAGTTTAAATGTTCCAAAGTTTAACATGGCACACAGCTGTCCATGCCCCACAACGACTCTCCCCCATGCAAGCTCCAGCTAAGTACCTATTGACCTGCAAAGCATGTAGTAACGAGTCAACAATAATGTTGAGCGAGTTCACAGTTGGGTGTTCGTCTTAAGTTGTTCCAAAAACAGTTCCTTTAACTGGCATCCCTGCCGTGGGGGTTACCCCATAGTTGAAAACGTGTTTAGTTTAATCCCATTTACTCCTGCAATCCAGCCGTGGGGGCTACCCCATGTTTAGTTATCTGGCTTTTCGGCCGTGGGGGCTACCCCATGTATACTACTAGACTCGTTACCATATCGACTGCTGACTGTAGTCATGTTTATGTGCCCTGAACTGTCAATGTCTATCATCATTGACGTGCCCAGATCCATTAGTTCATGCCCGTCCTCTGCGGCACGGTGTGAGGCTTGTCAGACCTAAATAGCGCTATCTAACTAATGACCCGCTCGCCATTGGCCCGACGATTAAGTCGATATAAAAAAAGGAGGGACTTCGTGATAGAGTTTTGGTCTAGTAAAAGTTATCTGTCCATGAGGACGAGGAATTTCATTCCTGAACCAGTACTGTCCTACCCAAGAAAGGACGAGGAATCCATGTTCCTTAACCCCATTCCCAACCCCTAGGAATCCCATGCTTTGTAGAATGTGTGAACTCACCTTGGTTTGCTCTGTATGCTAAACTATGTGTTCGCAAATAATCAGTCATGACCTATTGAATGCACATATACCAAATCAGTTTATGTTTATAAGGTTTTACGTGTAAATCTAACTTCGTTAAGTATGCTAGACAGTTAGCATCATATAACACATAAGTAGTTACTCAGATTCATGCGATTCATGCTTCACATAATCGGTTTCTCGTTATCCATTAACATAATTGACATGGTTAACAAACTTAACAGCATCATCATACTAAACAGAGTCTACAACTAAACAGAGTTACATACATTTCTTAGCAGAGTTAGTAAGTTTAACAGAGTTATCCTACATACCGGACTTAACATACACACATAACTGACATTCTTAACAGCATTAACAACTTAACATCACTGTCATGTTAAACAGAGTTGACCATCTTAACTTAACAGAGCTAACAAGCTAACAGGGTTATCTAAACTAACAGAGTTAACAACTAGAACCCTTCAATGAAATCAGATGCTGCTAAACAACTTTGGCGAAAACACTACTTGGCGAAATCACTAGGGTGTCGAAATCCCAAAGTGATTTCGTCTCAGGTTTTGACGAAAACACTGTTTTCGTCTGCTCTTGATTTCGTCATGTACATCATCATCATCAACACATCAGTTACATTCAACAACCTTAATCAACACCAACAGTTTTGACGGTTCAACCATCAATCGCTCAAACAGAAAAACTAATATTATCAAATGATTTTCTCAATTATTAGTGAAATAAAAGTTATCATCCGCGTAGCATATAAACTGGAATATCGTTCAACTCAACCTTTCGACGTACATATATAGATATATAATCCAGTCAATCACGAACAGTAATACAACCATCAGATTCATTCTAAGCAGTTCACGCTAGCATATCAGACTTCATGTACCAATAGTTACCAAACACAGAAACCCTAATGGTTGTCTAATAAGTATAACAGTTGCAACAATCATGTACTTAATCAGATCTATACATGCATTTATCATGCAAACAGGATCATTGTTCCAACCACAACAACATCACATAGCAGCCGATAATCTTTCATTCACATCATATAATATACATAACAGTTTGCAGGAATTATATAACCACCATCCAGTATACATAACAACAATCAATCACCGAGATAGTATACTAACCGAACCCGGAAAGATCACGCGAGGGGATCTGATTTCGAAACAAGATGATGGCGGCCGTCGGGTTCAAAGAAAACGAGAGAGAATGTGAGAGATGGTTAGGGTTTTGCCAAATGCCGTTCTCGCGTAAAGGTTTGGAATAATATTATATCTAATCGTCACCTGGGCCAAGCCCACTCTTGATTTCGTTGGCCACACTAGTGGACGAAAACACACATGTGTTTTCATCAGGAACTGTTTTCGTGAGTAAATGTGTTTTCAGCTAGGGAGTGATTTCATGGGTAAGGGTTTTCGGCCAAGACTTGAACATTTGTTTTGAATATAATACTGTCACAATATATAACACATATATACATATCATGCAAACCACAAATCTACAAACACACTTAATACACACCGTATATAACATAATCAATCACAATACGGTTTAACATATTACAAACGTGTATGGTGGTGAAACAAACAAGTCGTGTCAACAAACAATCTAAACAATTAATGTGCATTAATACGAGGATGGAAATCTTGGAAACTCGAGTTGTCACATTATCCCCAAGTTGAAAGAAATTTCGTCCTGAAATTTGGTACGTACTCATTGAGGAAGCTAGTTAAGTTGCTTGGTTTTCCTGGTTTTCCTGGGGTGTCACATCCTTCCCCCGTTGATCTGGAATTTCGTCCCGAAATTCCGTAGCTTCAGCCTCAGTAGTGGTTGTACTGTTTGCGAATAGTTGGGGATACTTTTGTTTCATCTGATCTTCGCGTTCCCAGGTGAACTCTGGGCCACGACGTGAGTTCCAACGAACTCGAACGAGAGGTATTCTAGTACGCTTGAGGACCTTAACATCCCGGTCCGTGATTTCAACTGGTTCCTTGACGAATCGTAACTGCTCGTCGATAGTGAGCTCCTTCAAAGGAACTATGTGGGTCTCATATGACAGACACTTCTTCAGATTTGACATGTGGAAAACATTGTGAACTGCACTGAGTTCTGTTGGTAGGTTCAGTTTGTAGGCCACCTTGCCTATTTTCTCGATGACTTCGAAAGGTCCGACGTATCGTGGGTTAAGTTTGCCTCGTTTACCAAAACGAACCACACCCCTCCAGGGTGAAACTTTTAGTAGCACTCGCTCCCCAACCTGGAGCTCAAGTGGTTTTCTGCCCTTATCGGCGTAGATTTTCTGACGGTCACGAGCTGCCGCCATTCGTTGTCATATCTGAGCAATTCGTTCTGTTGTGTCTACCACAAGTTCTGGACCAGTAATCTGACTATCCCCCACCTCTGCCCAACAAAGAGGTGACCGGCATTTACGCCCGTATAATGCCTCAAATGGAGCAGCTTTGATGCTGGTGTGGTAGCTGTTATTGTACGAAAATTACACCAGTGGCAAATGCTTTTCCCAGCCGTTGCCAAAATCAATTACACATGCCCTAAGCATGTCTTCGATGGTCTAGATGGTGGGTTCAGACTGCCCATCCGTTTGCGGGTGATAAGCTGTGCTCATATCTAAACGTGAGCCAAAGGACTTGTGCATTGCTTGCCACAGTTCTGAAGTAAAACGTGCATCTCGATCCGAGATAATAGAGGTGGGCACTCCGTGCCTCGAGACAACTTCCTTAAGATATACGTCTGCTAGTGTGGAGAACTTATCCGTTTCCTTGATAGCCAAGAAGTGAGCAGACTTTGTGAGTCGATCCACGATCACCCAAATAGTATCGTTACCACGTTGAGATCTAGGCAGGCCAGTAACAAAATCCATGGAAATTTGCTCCCATTTCCATTATGGTATCTCTGGTTGTTGGAGTAGGCCTGATGGTTTCTGATATTCCGTCTTGACTCTCGCACAAGTCAAGCACTTGCTAACGTAAGTTGCTATGTGGGCCTTCATGCTAGGCCATGAATACGCAGTTTTGATATCATGGTACATTTTATCCGAACCAGGATGTACTGAGTAGCGAGACTTGTGTGCCTCATCCATCACAAGCTCTCGTAGGTTGCCATAAAGTGGGACCCAAATGCGTCCTGTTACGTAGTAAGCACCGTCTTCCTTCTGTCCTAAGCGTTGCCTTGAGCCGCGTAGGGCTTCAGCCCTGATGTTTTATGGTTTCAATGCTTCTACCTGAGCATCTCGTATCTGAGAAGGAAGACTAGACTGTATAGTGAGTTGTAAAGCTCGTACGCGCTTGGGCGCAGTGTCCTTTCGACTGAGGGCGTCAGCCACAACATTGGCTTTGCCTGGGTGGTACCTGATCGAGCATTCGTAGTCATTCAGTAGTTCGACCCATCGTCGTTGTCGCATATTCAGTTCCTTCTGTTTGAAGATATGTTCGAGACTCCTGTGGTAGGTGTAGATGGCGCACTTGGTACCGTACAGGTAATGTCGCTATATCTTAAGTGCAAAAACAACAGCTCCCAGCGCTAAGTCGTGCGTAGTGTAGTTTCTTTCATGAACTTTGAGTTGGCGTGAGGCATAGGCTATAACGTTATCCCGTTGCATCAGTACACAACCAAGACCCTGAATTGATGCGTCGCAGTAAACCACAAAGTCGTCTGTGCCCTCTGGCAATGAAAGGATAGGTGCACTGCAAAGTCTATCCATTAAGTGTTGAAACGCTAACTCTTGTGCATTTCCCCATCGATAAACAATGCCTTTCTACGTTAGTGAGGTGAGAGGCCATGCAATCTTGGAAAAATCCTTAATGAACCTCCTGTAGTAACCTGCCAAGCCCAAGAATTGGCGAATTTCCGTTGGAGTACGAGGTGCAGGCCAGTTCTTAATCGAGTCTACCTTGTATGGATCAACGTGAATCCAATCCTCGTTTACCACATGGCCTAAGAAATGGACTTCACGAAGCCAGAAGTCGGATTTTGAAAACTTGGCGTACAGCTGTTCTGCTCGAAGGAGTTCTAGAATAAGTCGTAGATGCTGCTCATGTTCCTCCTGACTCTTAGAATAGATCAGGATGTCGTCGATGAATACAATAACGAACTTGTCTAGGTACGGCTTGCACACTCGATTCATCAAGTCCATGAAGACCGCAGGTGTGTTTGTCAGCCCAAAAGGCATGACCAAAAACTCATAGTGTCCATAACGGGTTCGAAAGGCTGTTTTAGAGACGTCCTCTTCTCGGACTCTCAGCTGGTGATATCCTGATCTCAAATAAATCTTTGAATAGTAGCTCGACCCTTGCAGCTGGTCGAACAAGTCGTCAATGCGTGGAAGAGGATAGCGATTCTTCACGGTCACCTTGTTGAGTTCACGGTAGTCGATACACAAACGGAAGGTACCGTCTTTCTTCTTCACGCATAGCACTGGAGCTCCCCAGGGTGAAGAGCTAGGACGAATAAAACCTGTATCCAAGAGTTCTTGTAGTTGCGTAGAGAGTTCTTTCAACTCTGATGGAGCTAGGCGATAAGGTGCACGAGCTATAGGTGCTGCTCCAGGAGCTAGCTCGATCTGAAATTCGACCTGGCGATGAGGCGGAAGACCAGGTAGTTCCTCAGGATAGTCGCGCACAATTGGAAAATCTTCTATCTTCTTCTCTTTCTTCGAGGTGTCAGTAACGAGAGCTAAAATAGCTGTGTGGCCCTTTCGTAAACACTTTTGGGCCTTAAGGAAAGAGATGATGCTCACAACAGCACCACTCTTGTCGCCACGAATCATGAGAGGTTCATTACCTGGGCGAGGAATACGGACAATCTTTCCGTTACAAAGGATCTCTGCTTGATGTTGGGATAACCAGTCCATCCCAATGACAACGTCAAAACTACCCAGAGTGATAGGAAGGAGGTCGATTGAGAAAGTGTGATCAGCAAGAACAAGATTACAACCTTTGACTACATGGGTGACCTCTAAACTTTTACCGTTAGCTAACTCTACAGTGTGCTTGGGGTTCAAAGGTGTTGGGGTACGCTTAAGCATTTGACTAACTTTTAGGGACACGTAGCTAGTATCAGCACCCGAATCAAATAAGACAGTAACATAAAAGTCGTCGAGAAGGAACTTACCCGTCACAACATTGGGATCATTCCTTGCTTCACCTTGTCCAATCACGAACACCCGCCCCCTGGCACCATTGCCATTGTTACCCTCGTTGTTTCCATTCCCCTGGTTGTTTTTGTTGTTGTTGTTCTGGTTTCTGTTAAGTTGGGGACAATCTCTCTTGAAGTGACCTTCAGCTCCACACTGAAAGCACCCTTTGTTGTTACCTTGCTGATGCTGCTGCTGGCGTTGATTCTGTTGAGCTTGTTGTTGCTGACGATTCTGGTTTGCGGGGTATAAACTTCTGCAATCCTTTGCTACGTGGCCTAACTTGTTGCACCGATGACAGTTACCCCTGGTGCATGGCCCCCTGTGATGTAGGTTACAGCGATTGCATTTGGGGTGATTTCCCTTGTACCGACCATGACTTTGACTACCGGATGATTGCTGGCTAGGACTCTTGTAGTCGTCAGTCCTTCTCTGCTGAGACTGAGATTGAACAGAAGTTGAACCTCTACTTGAAGCTCCATCCCATTTCCGTTTGTTGTCAGTAGGAGCATCTGAAGTAGCTGTAGCACTAATACGTTTTGGTAACCTGTTCTGCTCCACCGCCTGATCAGTGAGACGGTGAGCCAACTGAACAACCTGCTGGATGGTGGCGAGGTTTGCTGATGTCACATGACTTTGGATCTCCGGCACTAGACCCTTAAGATATAACTCGATACGCTTAATTGGAGGGTCCACCATAGTAGGACACAATATGGCAAGTTCATTCGATCTCTTCGTGTACGCCTCAATTTCTGACCCCGTCATCTTGAGGTTGAAGAACTCGACTTCCAGTTTGTGAATTTCATCACGATTGCAGTATTCCTTTTTGATCATTTCCTTAAAGTTGTTCCATGGGGTGGCGTTAGCAGCAACCAACCCTAGCATTTGAACCTAAGCGTTCCACCACGTGAGCGCTAAACCCTCGAGAGTACAGGTAGCATACTTCACCCTGCGTGCCTCAGGGCATTCACACATCTCGAAAACATATTCGAGCTTTTCAAACCAGTGGAGGAGTCCAACGGCCCCTTCAGTGCCACTGAAAGTACTGGGACGACAGTCCATAAAGGTCTTGAAAGTACACACAGGAGGCTGAGCGTGTTGACATGTCGTGTGCGCAAGAGTAAACAAAATTTAGCACAAGTGTTGGTTTACGAGAGAAGGATCTAAAGATCCTAGAGTAAGTTGTGATGGCAGGTTATACCTCCTGCCTGGGCAGCTGCGAGTGCTGCAGTAACTTGTTCAGTGATCAAAGCCGCCAACTGGGTTGAGTTAGGTTAACGCGTCCACTCATGATCTTCATATCAAAGGAAAACATGAGTGAGAGAGGTTCGCGAAAGTTTGATGACAGAAGAGAGCAAGCACACATGTGTTTTCACTCAATAGTTGTTACGTTCATCGAAGCATACCATGAGCAAAGTTCTATGTAATCTAGCAAGTAGGCAATGTAAACATAATTCATATCACCTAGAATGTCGAGTCTTGCACGTGGAGCGAAGCGTCGTTGTGGATCGTTGAGCACTGTTCAGGTTATAGTCTGGTTTTAATAAAAACTTTTTCCCTTATTAAAACCAAGTTCTCTATAACCAATGGCTCTGATACCAATCTGTCACACCCCCAAAATCCACACGCGGAGTATCACCGCTTGGAGGCGTGATTGACCAGGATCAAACCACCAATCATATTGAACAAGCAAGTAATTAATTGTAAAAGTCCAACCAATACGTTTGGTGTCCAAAACATAGTTTAAGTTGTAAGCGGAAGCATAATGTTTAGAAACCAAAAACACAAGTTTAAATGTTCCAAAGTTTAACATGGCACACAGCTGTCCATGTCCCACAACGACTCTCCCCCATGCAAGCTCCAGCTAAGTACCTATTGACCTGCAAAGCATGTAGTAACGAGTCAACAATAATGTTGAGCGAGTTCACAGTTGGGTGTTCGTTTTAAATTGTTCCAAATAAGTTCCTTTAACTGGCATCCCTGCCGTGGGGGTTACCCCATAGTTGAAAACGTGTTTAGTTTAATCCCATTTACTCTGGCAATCCAGCCGTGGGGGCTACCCCATGTTTAGTTATCTGGCTTTTCGGCCGTGGGGGCTCCCCCATGTTTAGTTATCTGGCTTTTCGGCCGTGGGGGCTACCCCATATATACTACTAGACTCGTTACCATATCGATTGCAGACTGTAGTCATGTTTATGTGCCCTGAACTGTCAATGTCTATCATCATTGACGTGCCCAGATCCATTAGTTCATGCCCGTCCTCTGCGGCACGGTGTGAGGCTTGTCAGACCTAAATAGCGCTATCTAACTAATGACCCGCTCGCCATTGGCCCGGCGATTAAGTCGATATAAAAAAAGGAGGGACTTCGTGATAGAGTTTTGGTCTAGTAAAAGTTATCTGTCCATGAGGACGAGGAATTTCATTCCTGAACCAGTACTGTCCTACCCAAGAAAGGACGAGGAATCCATGTTCCTTAACCCCATTCCCAACCCCTGGGAATCCCATGCTTTGTAGAATGTGTGAACTCACCTTGGTTTGCTCGGTATGCTAAACTATGTGTTCGCAAATAATCAGTCACGACCTATTGAATGCACGTATACCAAATCAGTTTATGTTTATAAGGTTTTACGTGTAAATCTAACTTCGTTAAGTATGCTAGACAGTTAGCATCATATAACACAAAAGCAGTTACTCAGATTCATGTGATTCATGCTTCACATAATCGGTTTCTCGTTGTCCATTAACATAATTAACATGGTTAACAAACTTAACAGCATCATCATACTAAACAGAGTCTACAACTAAACAGAGTTACATACATTTCTTAGCAGAGTTAGTTAGTTTAACAGAGTTATCCTACATACCGGACTTAACATACACACATAACTGACATTCTTAACAGCTTTAACAACTTAACATAACTGTCATGTTTAACAGAGTTGACCATCTTACCTTAACAGAGCTAACAAGCTAACAGGGTTATCTAAACTAATAGAGTTAACAAATAGAACCCTTCAATGAAATCAGATGCTGCCAAACAACTTTGGCGAAAACACTACTTGGCGAAATCACTAGGGTGTCGAAATCCCAAAGTGATTTCGTCTCAGGTTTTGACGAAAACACTGTTTTCGTATGCTCTTGATTTCGTCATGTACATCATCATCATCATCAACACATCAGTTACATTCAACAACCTTAATCAACACCAACAGTTTTAACGGTTCA